>CM060896.1:38861544-39096544 GCA_030762935.1 Hymenopus coronatus | reverse complement strand
TGTGACTTTCTCCTTAATATAATTAATTATCTTTGCCAGCGTATACCCGCCACACTATGAAAGCACTGCCATTACTGTTATTATGCCAACGACATCTTGGTTGCCCACGCTGCTACCTGCATATGTCATCCTTTCCACAATATATTATGGGTGCTCTGACTTCATCCTTTTCGCAACACCAACTGTATATGCTACATTGCGTAGATCATTGGCTTCATTGCGCTTTTGAGATGTAAAAACATCATTAGACATTGGCAATGGGAAAATTCCTGTTGGCACTTCTACTGGCCTCATTTCGTTTCCATCAATTTGTTTGTAACTTCACAACGTCAAAAGTGTCACAATATCAAAAGTGCTTCCAAAAATTGGTGCAAGTTACAAAAACTATGCTTGGTTGAGCAAACGAGCCATTTTAGCATCAACTAATAAGCATGTAGATGATTTGAATATAAAAATTCAGGGTAAAATTCATGGACAAATGCATTCATTTAAGTCGATTAATTCCATTACCAATTCAAATGAAGTTGTCATTTATCTAACTGAATTTCTAAATTCTTTGGATTTGCCAGGATTCCTGCCACACGATTTAAAGCTCAAGGTTAACTCGGTGATAATATACTACGCAATATCAAGCAGCCGAGCAAAACTCACGCTTAAAAAATTATGACAATTTTGATTTAAGTTACTATAACATAGGACAGTTCAAAGGCGAGGATATACTTATTCCAAGAATACCACTGATGTCAACCAACTTTCCTTTTGAATTTAAGCGCAACTTGCTTTCGCAATGACAATAAATCCCAAGCTCAGTCGTTAGAAGTGTGTGTAATATACCTTGAATTGTGTTTTTCTCATGGTGCGTGCTCGAGAGTCGGCAAACTATTGCGCTTTTTTTTCTCTCTTTGGAATGAAAATTGTTCATTAGAAGGCATTACAATAAAGTGTTTACAAATTATTTAACTGTAATTTTATTTCATTTCATGGTCGTACTGTAAATGGAAGATTTTGTCTGAGTTTATTTTTTTCGTTCGGTACACCACCCGTGCGAAGCCAGGACGGGCAGCTAGTAAAAAAATAATATTGGTCCAATGTTTGATTACGAATATCACCACTCCTTTGTCTTTTACTTTTGCAATTAAAATAGAGATGAATTATTGTGTTTTCGCTTTTTACTGCTAAAATGTGTCGTTTAACCACAAAATAATATTAAAGAATTGGATTCCACCTTTTTTGATGGAATAAAGTCGTGGTCATAATCTTGGCAACTGCGCCATATGCTGTAAAGCAGAAGGTCAGAAATGTTTACATTAAGGTTGGGCCCCGGCATCTTGCACAACAGCTGTTCATTCAGTGCTTAAGATACGTTAAATGCATTCAGAATTATGGCAGTCTTTACAAATCAAGAGTGTCTAAATATGTTTCTTGCTTATAGCTGAGCTCAATCCATTAGATTATGAGACAAAATATAATCCCGTATATTAAATGAATGTTAGCTGATCAAGATTAATAGCATTATGTGTTAAGGGTATGTAAATAAGTTGAGAATATTGTGTGTTAGCTTATAAGTTATTAAGTGTTGAAGTAAAGGCTTGGCTGGAATGAATCTGTAAAAGGAGCAAGGTCAGTCAGCTTCAGGCATGTTGTCGGCAGTGAGAGTAAAATCGGAAACATTTTTGTTTAAATTAAGTCCCGTTACTGTAGGGTCAACTAAGTCACGCAGACCGAGGAACTTGTGCAAACTAACGGAAAATGGGCACATGAGAAACTAAATAGACGAATCTTGCATTGGGAATAAGGTGACGCCAAAAAGAACGCGAAAAATCCAACATTCCCGCAAAAGTAAAGGTGTAAACGTCACAAATCTCAGATTAATATAAAAAGAGAGGTAGAATCAGCGCATCATGCACCTTTTTTGGAACCTATGTACAGACGAGACGGGAACGCGTGCGCAAAGTTGGTGGCTGAAGTTTGTATTTTAGTAAATCGCGAAATCATTAAGCGCGACGGACAGGTAATTAGCGAGCTGCGCGAATTCTATTGGTAGTGCTTCCGAAATTACCTCCGGAGTAATAGTGTGTCGTATATCCGTAGGCACAGCTCAAAATGGGCGTTATAGGATTCTATTGGGCGTTTTGAGACCCCCAATGACAAAGATCAGCCGTTAGAAAAATCAAAACCAGCCAGTTCCTAGTTGCAACCTGGACTTGTGAGAAACTCTGTGATATGAAGTGCAATTTATCGGTTCGCCGTTAAAGCAAATGGAGAAAACTAAATACTGTGTTTCTCATTCCAACCCTGCGATCTGTACTAACATTTTTACCAGGATACGAACTCATGCTCTACTGATCCCGCATTCCCAGAAATTATTCTAGCCTTCTGCAAGAAGAGAGATTCGAACCTGAGATCAGCCGATGACGAGTAAGAACAACGCCGCATACCGGGAACTAATCACACATCTGTTGGGTATTGTGGGTACATCTTCAATTATTATTTATTAAGAACAAAGTGTATCATGAAGGGGTTACTTCCATTGGTGATCTTCGCACACGTGTGTTTAAAGCAGCCCTAGCGATTGTGCAGAACGCAGAAGCTCTCACGATGTAAGGCAAAATTGCCTGCAGAGATTCTAATGGAGCACATTTTGAACATCTTCTATTAATGAACATATATTGTTGATGTTGCAGTTATTGACTGATAATAAATTTCCATAATTAGCAAAGATGTCATTTTGAACTAATTATTCCTTAATGCATCATGAGTATTTCTATAATTCAAATTTGAAGGTTTTTTTTCTTTGATCATCATACTAAATCTAATGCTTATCGTTTTAATTACATTTTGATTCAGATCTCGTGAGAACGATCGGGTAGCTTGAAAGGAATCCACCCCATCTCTCGTTAGTGGTAGTAGCTGATGATAAATACAGGCACGTGGCTAATTTAAAGCACAAACCAAAATAAAGCATTAGGCTGGCCGGAAACCAAAACAAAACATTGGGCTCATAAGTCTTACTCTGTTCCCAGACTGTGCACATAATGTATACAATAATGGTAAATTATCTGTTGCCTTTAAAATAGATCAAATTGATATTGGATTTTATTTTTCGTCATATCTCAGTAAGCGAAGTCTGCGCACTCATACACCTAACGCCCTGTATACTGTAGCTCCACCCATTTTTTTTAGGCTCCTTGAAATTTTAGGCATTGTCTCAAACTATGCTTTTCATCTAGATTTAATAGTTAATACCAACCTTCCTTCCCACTTTTCCATTTCATTTTTTTTTTATATTTCTCCCCATTTACCATTTCCATTTGAGGAAAGTCCTTTATGTGACTTTTGGCATTACCATTCTCCATCTAGTCCCCATATTGCACTTCTATGTAGTATTTTTGCTTCAGTTACCATATTATATATTTTTCTACCCATTAATATTTACATCTAGTATTCTGTACTTACATTTTCCAATCGCTTACAATACTTCTTTCCTTTTCGCCAAGATCAACTTGTTTCTCTCATTTTTACCACCTTAATTTCGTCCCATTATTTACCATTGTTTAGTATTGCTCAAAATAAATGCACCGGTCAAAATCACCGGATACAGTCTTTTAAGATAAAAATTATTTATTATTTGTTTAAGACATAATATAAAATTTAACATTTAGGGAATCATCCTTGCTCTAATTTGTTAAAAGTAGTTACATATTAAAGCGATAACACACCACTTCAATGATCTATATTTTTTTAAAGAATTCTTACCGGTCAAAACAACCGATTACGGTCCTTCTAGTCTTAAGACAATTTCTTCAGAATTTTTACTTTCTCTACGTAGCGATGGTACTAGGTAGTAGAGAGGGTAAACTAAGCCACCAAAAAATTGATATCAAGATTTCACTGAGAATACACGTTTAGGGTCCTCTGTATAAAAAGGTATTTTTAGAAAAGGTGTGAGTGTAAGTGTGTGTGTGTGTGTGTGTGTGTGTGTGTGTGTCGTTGTTGTCCGTATATCTGTGAACACAATAACTCAAAAATAGAAGGTCGGTGTTATATAAAACTTGGTATTTAAGTTTAGTATTTTGCAAGGATGCAACACGAATACTTTGAGAAAAACGTCCCCACCTTAAACTACTTTACATGGAAAAGTTTCGAACATTTTGATTTCCTCAAAAATGGCTCTAACGACTGTAAAGATTAGTAACAAATGTCTTTAATGACGTAATAATTAGTTACAAATAATATCTTTAAATTACTGCTGCAAATAGTTCACTTAATGTTAGACAATTGACAGTTTACAGCTGCACCCCGTCCATGGTTCGCGCATCACTGCACGGTAATACTCCAGTTACTCACGACTCAGTACAATTCACAACACGGGCGTGTACTGCACTCATTCCTCCTTTTATAAGAGGTAAATGACGTCACAGAGTATCCTGGAAGTTCCTAAAAGCCGATCTTTGGGAAGGACCGAGAGTCGTTCCAGAAGGTTTAGGTTACAGTTGCGGCACACTTTCTGGTCTTGTTTAAGTAACATTTTGTTTCCCAGGGTTTCAACTGCAATGTCTCACATTCCAGTTCTGCCGCCGCATGTCAGAACGAACGAGAGTGAGGTCGCACACATGGACAACATAGTCACAAGATTTACATGAAAATAAGATGTATATCTTGAATTTCCTGGAGTAGCCTGTAAAGACCTCTTTATTCTGGACGAATATTGCTGAACTTAGTATAACTAGTAAACTGTAACAGATAGACAAAAACTTGCTACTTAAAAATATGGATCTCGTTAAAACACATAATTTCTATCATATACATTTTTGTGTAGTTGACCGTTTCCAATATTATCCTTATTATTGATGTCAGTTTTAAATACTGTTAGCTCTTCCCATGTGGGAATTTGTCAACTTCTGGGCATACAAAGAAACGAAATTCAACCACACGGTAAGCAGTTTTTAAAAGATTTGTCTATCATTTTAGCCTAGTGTATTCCCTTATTTCTCTTCTACTTACAAGAAAGCAAGTAATGATAAATTGTTGTTAATGTTTATCTTGATTAGCATGAGGTAAGTAGAAGAGTATTTTTTTTACAATAATTTTTACAGATGTAGAAATTCATACCAACAAAACACATTAGAGTTTTCTGAGTGTTTACGGATTTTTAATTATCTAGCCCATGTATACAATATACATAGTCGATAGAGAAGGTATTGTATTCCACCTATAAATTCGATGTCAACATTTCATCGGAAATATATGTTTTGGGGTCTCCTGAGTCTGAAAAAAGCATTTTTAGAAAAAGGTTTCTGTATTTGTGTCTGTGGGCAATATAGTTCAAAAACGAAAAGTGCGTTGAATACCAAACTAGATATTTATAATCAGTATCTCCCAAGAATGTGACAAGAAGAGTTTTAAGAAAATCCTCCCACCTCAGCCTTTACATGGAAAAATATCGAAAAAAATTATTTTCTTAAAATGACTGTAACGATTTTCGATTAAAATATGGTGTATTAAAGATACTTATATGACAAATTAAGTGTATATCTTCCATTTTCTGGGTATAGTTTCTGATAACCTCTTTATTCCGGATGAATTTTGATACATTTTGCATAATATAAAAAAAAAATAAAACTTGCTACTCAAAAACGTAAATCTCGTTAAAACCTACAATTTATTAAATATACATTGTTTTCGGGTATTTGACTGCATCCGATAAATACCTTATTATTGATGCCAGTTGTAAAATACTTTTAATTTTTTACATGCGGAAATTTGTCAATTCCTGGCCATACAAAGAAACGGAATTCAATTACATGTCAACCAGCTTTCAAAAGATTTGACTGTAACTTTAGCCCAGCGTATTTTTTGTTTTCTTTCTACTTATAAGGAAATAAATAACAAGACAATTTCGCTGAGATTTATCTGGATTAACATCACGTTGATGTAATTGTAAGCTTTCTAACAATAATTTTTGTAGAGATGTAGAGAAATTCGTGTGAAGGGAACAGATTAGATTTTTCTGAAGAGTATTGACTAACTTTTGGAAGTGAAGACAACCTGCATCACGAATCAATTGTCAGGTGGAGGAACGATCTCAACTGAGCGCGATAAGCAGGACGAGGCGGTAAACCACAAACAAGAGTGAATCTCATCAATATGTGCATAGTGATGCAGGAGTCCAGATACACAGCAGGCAGACACGTCTTGAGAATCAAAATACCTGCAGGTCTTGCATAGGAAACAATCTGCTCTGGGCGCACTCCCTTGACTATGTTCTGGTAAACCGCTTTTCTGCTAAGAGCTTATCTTGATATCTTACACTAGCGATTTGCACCAACTTCAAGCTGTGACCTCTTTAACCCACACCCTACAAACTTCATCTCACCTAGCTCCTGTAATGTTCCAAAACCTCCACATCTTAAGCAGCTCCAATAGAAACTGATAGAAATAAATATGGTCTAATCTTAATGCTGCATACTATATATCTAAATAGGATAAGAATAGTATTTCACCAAAAATTCGAAGTCAAGGTTTTATGGAAATACTGGCTGACTCAAAACTCTCGTTAAATTTTGCTCATATCGTTAATCTATACATTTGTGCTACAGGTAATTGGAAACTATAGCCGGGATTTGAACCCCGGATGTCCCGGTCTCTAACAGGTTGCTCTACCACTGAGCTACCATGGCAATATACCCGCATGGAATTAAATTTCTCAATCAACTCGCATGTTTTCCGGTAAACCACTAGGTGATCCCAAATTATTTTGAGATGATAAACCTCAATGGCGACTTACAATGTAATAAGTACTTTAGGCCTCAGGATGCATAGTATAGCCAACTATTATAATCAATATGTATTGATTTTATTTTCCAGCTCCTGTTGTACACGGAAATCAATTGAAAATAATGTTTACAATAGAGGAAAGATTAACTGTGGTTTTCGCTCGTCTAGGAGGATTGCCTTACGAGCAAGTCGAAGACGAATTCATTAGAAAGTTTAGAAACCTGGTCCTAGCAGGCAGACTGTTAGAGACTGGAATTGATACTGAAACGGTAGAGATCTGTGGCTGATGAGGTTCGTGACCACCTCAACGAAGTCTTCCCTGGAAGGTGGATAGGTCGTGGTTCACCCAGAATTTGGGCGGCCAGCTCTCTAGATCTGACACCACTAGACGTTTTTGTCCGGGGTTTCGTCAAGTCCAAAATGTATGCAGTATATGCACCTTACAGCAATTGAGAAACCGAATCGCTGCAACGGCAAAAGTGTGTCCATCTACACAACAAAGATGGAGTCTGTGCCGTGAATTAGATATGCATCATATTGAAAGTATGGTTTATCATCCAACAGTCCTTACTTTCCATGTGTAATAAAAGGTTTGACATAAAACATTGTTTTGACGAAAATATTAAGAGATTTTTAATCATCCTGTATATAGGTTTTAAGGCTCCATGACTGAATAAAATCCATATGTTCCATTCATGTGAATTTTGCTACGTATTCTGCTAACTGTTCTTACAAAAGCTCGCTCTTCTATTACTTCTTGCTAATCAACATTAGCAACAGTGTGTGTGTGTGTGTGTGTGTGTGTGTGTGTGTGTGTGTGTGTGTTTTCTTAACACAGTAACTAAAAACGAAAAATCGGTAAAACGTCAAACTTGGCATATAACTTTAGTATTTTCCAGGGATGCGGCGCAAAGATTTAGATGAAAAGGGGGGCCCTGTCCCAAACTTCTCTTTACACGTAAAAAATATGGAAAATCTTTAATTTCTCAAAAAGGACTCTGAGGATTTTGATCAAAATACGTTAGATATTAAAGCTATGGCATTTAGATTGTATATTTTCAATTTTCTACAATTTTTTTCAACCTGGCTGACTTTTTTAACCGATAAAAAGTAAGACATAGATAAAACCTCACTACACAAAACATTTATATCTCGTTAAAATACAAACTATACCTTATGGTGGAGTTTAGAAGTTCCGAAATAGCCCTTGTTTTGGTTTCAGTTATAGAACCATGTCAATTCCTAGCCATGCAAAGAAAGGAATTGCAATCACATAGCAACCAGCTTTTAAGTAATCTGAGTATCACTTAAGTTAGAGTACTCCCTTATTTCCCTCTTATTTATAAACAAACAAATAATAAGACGATGAAGTAGAGAGAAAAAAAAAACCTTTTAACAATAATTTGCTAAAAGGATGTAGAGAGTGTCATGTGAATTAACACATCGGTTTTTTTTTGGGGGGGGGTTTCGTTAAAACACAGACATACGGACTCGTCTCAAAAGTGATTTTTACTTTCTCTAGTCCCGTATGTACAATGTACATAGGGATAGAGAAGAAATGTATTCCACCCAAAAATTCGATGTAGAGATTTCACCGGAAATACGTGTTTTAGGACCCCTGAATCAATAAAAGCATTTTCAAAAACAGGTCTGTGCGTGCGCGTGTGTGGACAGCATAGCTCAAAAACGAAAAGACGGTTAAATACCAAACTTGGAAAACTTTTCGAAAATTTTGTTTTTCTTAAAAAATTGCTCTAACGATTTTGATTAAAATACCACGTATTAAAGCCATTCCCGTCACAAATAAAATGTATATCTTGAATTTTCGAAGAATAGCTTCTAAAGACCTGTTTCATCTGCATGAATTTTGCTTAATTTGGCATAAGAGATAGACAAAAACTTACTACACAAAAATAGATCATGTTTAAATGCACAACTTATGTCATATACATTTTTTTTTGTAAAGATTACCGTTTTCGAGGTATTCCCTGTTATTAGTTTCAATTATGAAGTACTTAAACTTTTCTCAGACGGAACTGTCGTTTTCTTTTTGTTTTGTTTTTTTGTTTCTTTGTTCTACTCCTGGCCAAGCAAAGAAGCAATTTGCAATGACAATCGCATAACGACAGGTTTTAAAACATTTGACTATCACTTTAGCATATCACATTCCTTTAGTTCCCATCTACTTATAAGGAACTAAGTAATAAGAACATGCTGCTAATGTTTATCTTGATTAGCATGGAAAGAAGAATTATTTTTTCTAAGGCGTTTGTTTGTAAAGTAGCTAGAGAAAGTCATGTGTGTAACATATCAGTATTTCTTTTAAATTCAGATTCCCAAAAAAAAAAAAAAAAAAAAAAAAAAAAAAAAAAAAAAAAAAAAACATGCATTTCCGGTGAAATCTCCTTAAAGAATTTCTGGGTACTGTACAATATCTTCTCTACGTACTATATACATATGTGGTAAAGAAGAGTAAACATTTTTACTTTCTCTTTACTTCTATGTACGTAGTGTATTGCAACCAAAAATTCGATACCGTTATTTCACCGAAAATACATATTTTGGGACCTCCTGAATCTAAAAAAAAAAGAACTTTTAGAAAAAATTCAGTGTGTGTGAGTGTGTGTGTGTGTGTGTGTGTGTGGAGATAGCTGAAAAACGAAAAGTCCGTTAAATACCAAACTTGATATTTAAGTTAAATATCTTTCAAGGATCTTCAAGAAAATCCCTCCACTCAAACTACCCTTTCGAAAACTTTGATTTTCTCAAAAACTGTTCTAATGGCATTGATTAAAACCTCTTATATTTAAGATATTTACATGACAAATAAAATTTATACCTTGAATTTTCTGCAAATATCCTCTAAAGATCTCTTTATTATGGAAGATTTTTTTTTTAAATTTTGCATAACTAGTAAACCGTAAGGGATAGACAAAAACTTACCACACAAAAAACTTAGATCTCGTTAAAACACACATACGTCATATATGTTTTGTTTGTTTGTTTGTGGAAGCGACTGTTTTCGAGATATTCTTTGTTATTGGTTTCGGTTTTAAAATACTTAAACTATTCTCATAGGAAGCTTGTCATCTCCTGGTCACTCAAGAAAATGGATTTAAAATTCCATAGCAACCAATTTTTAAAACATGTGACTGTCGGTTTAGCTCAGTGCATTCCTTTGTTTTCCTTCTACTTAATAAGAAACTAAGTAACAGGAGCATTTCTGCTGATTTTATCTCAATTAGCATGAAGCAGATAGAAGAATAAGCTTTAACAATACTTTTTATAGAGATGTAGAGAAAGGTCATGTGAATGGAATACATCCGATTTTTAGAAATGGACTGTATGGGTGTGAGTATGCGAGAGAGAGAGAGAGAGAGAGAGAGAGAGAGAGAGAGAGAGAGAGGGTGTGTGTGTGCGTGTGTGTATGTGTATACGTGCGCGCGCTGCTATATTGTCTTTCTGAACAACATAACTCAAATACGGAAAGTTGGTTATCTTGAACCCTTGAGTTTCATTCAGCATCTCTCATAATTCAATAGAAGACTATCCTTTATATCGAATTCAGTTAAAAAATGTGATTTTCTCAAATTTAGCTGTAACTGCACTGATTAAAATACCATATTACATTAAGGCATTTTCTTGAAAAATTAAATGCACACAATTAAATATACATTTTGTTATATCTGTGAATACCCTCTGAAATCCCTTTTATTCTGAATTACTTGTATAATTGGTAAACAGGGAGAGAAAGAGAGAGATAAAAAGAGAGAGCGAGAGAGAGAGAGAGAGAGAGAGAGAAAACAGGAATTACAGGTAAAGTCTACTCTAGTGTCATTGCGAAAAATGTGTTATGTCCAAAAAGGCAATGATTTTTAATACCTAAATTTCACTGAAATACATCTTTTTGGACCCTAAATAAAAACGAAAACAGTTTTAGTATGTCTGCCTGTCTCTGTTGGTGTGTGATCTGTGTCTGTGGACAACATAGCTCAAAAACGAAAAGTCCGTTAAGTACCAAACTTGATTAAAGTAAAGTAACTTCCAAGGATGCGGCACGAAGATTTTCAAAATGTCCCCATCCTCAAGTACGCCTTTCATGGAAAAAGTTTCGAAATTGTGGTTTTCTTAAACATGACTCTAAGGCTTTTGATTAAAATCTCTTATATTTATGATACTTGGATGACAAAATAGAAGACCTCTTTATTCTGGATAAATGTTTCTGAATTTTGCATAAATGGTAAACCGTAAGTGATAGACAAACACTTACTACACAGAATATGTAGATCACGGAAATTGTTGCGTGGGGTTGAATGTTTTCGAGATATTCCTTATTATTGGTTTCAGTTTTAAGCTACTTGAATTTTTCTCATACGAGAAATTGTTAGCCCCTGGTCACGCAAAGAAAAGGATTTCAAACCCATAGCAATCACATTTTGAAACACTTGACTGTCGGTTTAGCCTAGTGTATTCCCTTATTTCCCTTATACTTATAAAGGAACTAAGAAATAAGACGTTTCTGCTAATGTTTATTTCGATTGGCAAGAGTTAGATGGAAGAATAAGTTTACTAACAATGCTTTGTTACAGAGTGGTAGAGAAAGATATGTGACTGGAACACGTCAGTTCTTATTTATTTTCTATTTTCTATGTGTTTGTGATGTTAACAATTTTCGAGATATATCTTGTTAGTGATTTGCATTTTTAACAAATATACTTTTCTCATATAGGAAGTTGTTATTTGTTTTTTACTTTGTGTTCAACAAGGTTAAATATTGTATTCAACGCAGAAATTTGATATTGATATCTCACCGCAAATATATGTTTTGAGGCTCCATGAATTGAAAAAACACCTTTAGATTATGGTACGTTTGTATGTCTGTGTCCGTGTGTCTATGAACAAAATAATTAAATTTAAGTTGGTTAAATAACAAGGTTGATATTTACCTTCAGTATCTTTCAACGATTCGAGACGAAGATTTTCAAGAAAACTCCTCAACCCACAGTATCCTTTACATCACATTTTTTTTCTAAAATTTTGAATTCTCAAAAATGGTTCTACCGATCTTAATTAAAATACCAATTGTTTAAGATAGTGGTATTTTAAATTAAGTGTATATCTTGAGCAATTTAGGTCTAGCTTCTGAAGACTTGTTCATTCTGGAAGATAGAGAACATATTACCACCTCAAAATGTAGATCTGACTAAAACACACAATTTGTATCAAATGTGCCGGTCCCCATGGCCGCGCTCGCCAAGGCGTCCCGCTTTGGAGCTTCGTAGCCCTTGGGGTCGTGGGTTCGAGTCCCGCCTTGGGCATGGGTGTTATATGTTTGTGTTTATGTGTGTGTTGTAAAAGTAAGAAAGCAGCAATCCAGTAATAATACAGAAAAACAAGGTGAAAAAATGTAAATAAAAGTAGGGTATACACTGCCGGAATCCTGATCAGACTCCGGTACCGTATTTTGAAAAATAAAATAAAAAAAATATGTAACTTTAATGTAGAGTTAACCATTTCTGAGATATTCTTTCTTGTTGATTTGAATTTTGCAATACTTAAACTGTTCTGTCGTTATTTATAACTGTCTCTAGTATTATGTACATACAAGGTATATAGTAGCTAAAGAAGGGATTGTATTCCACCTAAAAAATTCGATGTCGAGATTTCACCTGAAATATTTGTCTTCGGATCTCCTGAGTCCGAAAAAGCATATTTAGAAAATACCCATGTGTGTATGTGTTTGTTTGTTTGTGTGTGTGTGGACAGCGTGGCTCAAAAAGTGAAATACCAATGAAAGTCAAACTTGGCATTTATGTTTAGTATCTACCAACGATGCGTCACGAAGATTTTTCAATAAAATCGCCCACCACAAACTACCCTGGACATGGAAAAAGTGTTCAAGGTTTTGTTTTTCTCAAAAATGACTGTAACGATTTTTATTAAATTACCGTATATTAAAGATAGATATTTATATCATAAATAAAATGTATATTTTAAATTTTCTGGCAGGGCCTCTGAAGACCTTTAACTAGATGAATTTTGCAGAGTTTTGCATAACGGTTAAGCCATAAGAGATAGAAAAAAATACACAAACATGTAGATTTCATTAAAACACGTAATTTATATCATATTCGTTTTTCCTGTAGAGTTGACCGTTTTCGAAATATTCGTTTTACTATAATATATATTTATGATATATTTTATTTGTTCCAGTTTTAAACTACTCAACTTTTCTTCACCGGGATCATGCAATGCGAACAGAAACTCAGCTTTTAAAAGATTAGATTGTCGATTTAACATTATTTATTCCCTTATTTCATTTCTACTAGCAATGAAGCAAGTAATAAGACTAATGCTGCTAATATGTATCTCGACTATCATGACACAGATGAAGAATAATGTTTCGTAAGAACAGTTTGTGTTTGGAGCAGTCAAAATAATGTGAACGGAAGACATCAAAATTTTCTGTACCTCCTATTCAAACAGAGGGAACTGGCTTTTAAAATGTTAATGTTAGCATTGTGTTTGCTTATTATACTGGTGAAAGGAAAGTTATATAGTAAAACCACTTCCGCTGATGTTTTATCTTAATAAGTGTGAACTAGATGGAGGAATAAGCTCTTGTAACTATGGGTTATTGCAGCGTAGGTAGAAAAAGTTATCTGAATGTAGCGCAGCACCTCGTTAACATAATTACAATGTGAAAGCGATGCTTATTTGTTTTTGTTCTTCAGTCAGCATAGTTATGAAGAGAGTTATTTGTTTAATTCTAAATTATGCACACCTGAACTTTTACCGCTTCTTTTACATATTGAAATCTCTAATAACTAAATTGCGACATTGCTTTAAAGCCTATTGATGTGTCCCATTCACATGACTTTCTTTAAACTCTCCGTTAACAAACTAAACTTACAAAGGATGCCTTTATTTACTTATTGCTAATAAAGATAAACGTTAGTATAAATGGTTTTATTACTTCTATTATTGGCAGAAAAGAAATAAGAGAATACACTAGGCAAAGGTGATATTCAAACCCTATAGAGGCTGGTCGCTATGTGAAAAAATTGAAATCCAGTTCTCTTTGCGTAAACAGGTTTGAAACAACTGAGCGATGGAATTAAAGATTACTTCACTTTTGAGAAAATGTTAATTAGTTTAAATTTGAAACCATTAACAAGTAATATCTCTGAAACGTTTAACAATACATAACACAAATTGTTTGTTTTAAGGAGATCTATAATACATATTTTGTGCAGTAAGTTCCTATCTCTTAGGTTTACGAGGTATCAAAATTCATACAGTATTCAATGTCTTCAGAGGCTATTTCCAGAAAATTCAAGATAAACGTTTTATTTGTCATGTATCTTTAATATATGTATTATAATCAAAATTCTAGAACCATTTTTCAGAAAGACAAAAATTTATAAAATTGTTCCATGGAAATGTGGAGATTTTCTTAGCATTTAACGTTCTTTTCCTTTTCAGCTATGCTGTCCACAGACAGACACAGAAGTACACACACACGCGCGCGCGTGGGAAACTATTTTTGAAAATGCATTTTTTGGACTCAGGGGAGCCCAAAATATATATTTTCGGTGAAACCTCGGTATAGAATTTCTGGATGGAATCCTTTGCCTTCTCTACAGTAAGTAGATAGTACGTGTAGAGAAAGTTAAAAACATTTAAGTAGGTAAAATTAAAATCAATAACAAGAAATATCTCTGAAACGAATAGCTTTACGAAAAACTATATATTGACATAAATGATGTGTTTTAATAAGATACATTTTCTGCACCTTGCTAATCGTGTTACTCATTAGCACAATGTTCTTATTATTTAGTTCCGTATAAGTAGGAAGAAAATAAGGGAATACACTAGGCTAAACCAATAGTCAAATGTTTTAAAAGCTGTCGTTATGCGATTAACATTACAAATCGCTTCTTTTCTTGGCCAGGAGTAGAACAAAAGAAAAACGGACATTCCGCCTGAGAAAAGTATAAGTATTTCACAACTGAAACTAATAACAATGAATACCTTGAAAACGGTAAGCTCCACCAGAAAAATATATATGACATAACTTGTGTATTTTAACAAGCCCTAAATTTTTTTATAGTAAGTTTTTTCTATCTCTTACGGTTTACTAGTTATGCCAAATTAAGCAAAATTCATTCAGAATAAACAGATCTTCAGAAGCTATTCGCAGAAAATTCAAGATACACATTTTATTTCTTAGGTAAATATCTATGATATAGAATATTTTAATCAAAATCGTTAGAGCCATTTTTAAGAAAATCAAAATTTTCGAAAAAAGTTCCATGTAAAGGGTAGTTTGGGGTGGGGGGATTTTTCTCAAAATCTTCGTGTCGCATCCCTCGAAGATACAAAACTTAAATACTAAGTTTGGTATTTTAGCTACCTTTCATTTTTGAGTTATCGTTTTCACAGACACACGGACACACACACACGAACCTTTTTCTGAAAATGCTACTTTTGGATACAGGGGGGTCCTAAAACATGTATTTCCGGTGAAATATCGGTATCGAATTTTTGGGTGGAATACAATACTTCTCTATCCTTATGTACATTGTACATATGGTGGGGCTAGAGAAAGTAAAAATCGTTATAGCCAGTTTTAGAAAACCGACAGTTGTTCCTGTAAAAGGTAGTTTGGAGTATGGGGATTTTTCAGAAAATCTTCGTGTCATATTTTTGGAAGATACTAAACTTAAATGCTACATTGGGTATTTAACCAATTTTTATGATTAGGCTACTGACAAACACACACGGACACACATATGCGCATGGGTTTTATTCAATTTTTTTTTTTAATTAGGGAACCTCAAAGCATGTGTTTCCGGTGAAATCTCGATACTTTCCCTATCTACTATGTACACCTTAAGCACATGATAGAAAAAAATATATTTTATGAAAGCTATCGATCATATTCCTGCTAATGGTTCAATAAGGCATTAATGGACTATACTTTAGCTGAAACGTATTCCCATGCATAATTAGCAGATGATACTGTGACAGTGTCGTCTTCTGCAGTGGTTTTCAAGTTTGCCTTGGTTATGTGATTCATCGCAGTGCGTGGCGCTGGTAACCAGAGATTTGTTGAATGCGAGAAGTATGTATTCTTCTCGAAGTTTTAGCTTCACAAGCTTGTACAGAGTTCTGTGACGTCATTTTCTAGCTATAAAAGGAGGAAATTCCAAGCCAATTGTTTGTAGTGAGCTGTGTATTGAATTACGGTGAGTCGTGATTGACTAGCGGCAGCGGCGTACAAGTCATCAACTGTCTATGTGTCGAAACGTCGAGTGAAATTTTTGCAGCAGTTTATTTGTAATCAAGTATTAGATCAATAAATACATTTGTATTAATACTTATCATCGTAGCTTACTAAGGTCAAATTCCCTCAACGGTTTAATTCAAGATAACGTCGAAGCACACATAATTCTGCCATTACCATTGGCGCACTCGAACCAAAACAAAAGGCGACACCCCTAACTTTTTACATCGTCACATAGCATTATTATCCGTAACAAGGTGCGCTCTGAAATGACATCACAGCAATCCATTTTACATGATCACCGTGAATGACTCTCATGCATTAAGCATTAGTGTGTAATATAATGAGGTTTAATGGAAATCGATAAAGCTCATAAGAGCTGCTGAAAGTATCAAATAGCCGTCTATTGACTGCATTAGCAGCAATTTTATAACACAATTCCAGCGTTTCTAAATTACGGAATATTGTACTCGGATTATGATAGCTGGACGCCATTGGTTGTCGGTTGTCATGGCATTCTTCACAGTGACTGCATTCTGTATTTCTGAATAAGGTCATATAACGTTTGAGTGTCACATAGTACTTATTCCATAAACAACCATCATGTATAAATTTGGAATGGGGAATCCAAAATAATACATTTCAAGGTTTTATAATTTAAACTTTTCGGGCTGTTTTGCCGTGGTCTGTAGGTTAAAATATGTTCAGTTAAAATATTTCTACCTAACGTTTCGTCCCTGTCTGTGGGGGACATCTTCAGATGCACTGCACTCACGTCGCTAACTCGGAAAGAATTACATCAGTGGGGGTTACAGCCAGTATATATACTCGGGCACTGGTAGGTGGGGTCAAGTGGACAGGTTCTGGTTTGTTTATTTGGCCTGGAGGTTGCGGAGCTGGGAAAGTATAGGGAACCAGATGGAGTTTAATTTAAGTCCTTCGTCTTTGTTGAAGTTGTTTATGTTTTTATAAATCTCAATGGCCTCTCTGTATAAACGGGGAAAATAATTTTTAGTCGTAGCTATAACCTCTACCTTATCATATTGCATACGGTGGTCATCCAAAGATAAAACATGTTGTGCCACGGCTGATTTTTCTGTTTGTCCGAGGCGGCAGTTTCTTTTATGTTCTGTAATGCGTGTGTTAATGCTACGCTTTGTAGTGCCGATGTAAACTTGGCCACATGTGCACGGGATTTTGTAAACACCAGATTTTGAAAGTGGATCGAGTCGGTCTTTAGCTGATTTGAGGTACTGTTTTATTTTAGTTGTCGGCATGTATATAGGTTTCACGTGTTGTTTCTCTAAAATCTTGCCGATACGATCAGTTATGTTTTTTATATATGGCAAGAATACTTTATTTTTATATGTCGGTGCCTCCCTAGGTCTGGTGTTGATCTTTCTGGGACGTATTGCTCGATCGATATCCTTTTTAGTGTACCCATTATACAGTAGCGTCTTTTGTAGATATTTTAATTCTGGTGGTAAATGTTCCGGATCACAGATTCCTTTAGCTCGTTCCACTAGTGTTTTGATTACGCTTCTTTTCTGTTTGGGATGATGGTTGGATTGTTTACTAAGATATCGGTCCGTATGGGTTGGTTTTCTGTACACTGCGCACGTGAATCTTCCGTCGTTTTTCCTAGTTATCAATACATCGAGAAAAGCAATCTGATCGTCGGACTCTAATTCTTTTGTAAATTGGATGTTTGCGTGTTGGCTGTTCAGGTGATCTAGGAATTTTTGGAGTTCAGCTTCTCCGTGAGGCCATATAGCGAAGACGTCGCCAATGTAACGAAGCCAAACGGGCGGTTTTTTAGTCGCAGTTGCCAGTGCATGTTTTTCAAATCGTTCCGTATACAAATTAGCTACCACAGGTCCAAATGGATTGCCCATGGCAACTCCGTCTTTTTGTTCGTAGTAATCGTTGTTCCATCTAAAATACGTCATGGTGAGACACAGCTTAAAAAGGTCGTATATGTCTTGCGGGAACAACTCGTCGATATGTTCTAAAACGTGCTTGACGGGTACCCTGGTAAACAGCGACGTGATGTCAAAGCTGATACGAGAATATCTGCGGGGTCACATTTTAGATTGCGTATTTTCTGCGTGAAATGGTAGGAATTCTTTATGTAAGTTTCTGAATTACCGATGTGTTCTTGTAATAACGGAGTAAGATAACGAGAGATAGTGTATGTGGGTGATCCAATGGCGCTGACTATGGGACGTAATGGTACATTCTTTTTGTGAATTTTCGGCAATCCATATAACCTTGGTGCCATGACTTCTGAATGCAATAAGCTTTTCTTAGTTTCCTGATCATCTTATCTGTTTTATTTAAAATGGTAGAGGTAGGATCACGTGATCTCTTGTTGTAAATCGTAGGGTCCAGTAGTTCCGAAATCTTCCCATTGTAATCTGTGGTGTTCATAACAACAGTAGCGTTGCCTTTGTCTGCTGGTAAAACTAGGATACTGTCGTCCGCATTCAGGTCTTTCAAGGCCGACAGTTCTTTTTTGTTTATATTGGCTCCGGGAGGCTTCGCTTTTCTTAGGATCCTGGTTGATTCAGTGCGAATTTCTTCTGCTATTTCCCGTGGTACCGAGTGGATTCCGACTTCAATGTTGGCAGTTATATCTTCTACAGGTATGCTTTTTGGAGTGACCGCGAAATTCCCCCCTTTGGCTAGAACATGTTGTTCCTCAACTGATAGAACCCGATTTGACAGATTAATTACTGTGCGATGTGTGTTGTCAATTTTGTTAGGTGACTTCTGTAGTAGATTTTCAAATTTCTTTTTTTGCCTGTTAGATGAAGATTCATGGATGTTCATCATTGACTGCGACGTAAGATGATCTATTTTGTCCCAATCGTTATTTGTCATGTGGTAGCTGATATTTAAATGAATCTTCAATAAATCGCGATCGTTAATCTCAAGTTCTTTTCTTGTTTGATGTATGCGTTGCTATATGGCCTCACGAAGAAGCTGAACTCCAAAAATTCCTAGATCACCTGAACAGCCAACACGCAAACATCCAATTTACAAAAGAATTAGAGTCCGACGATCAGATTGCTTTTCTCGATGTATTGATAACTAGGAAAAACGTCGGAAGATTCACGTGCGCAGTGTACAGAAAACCAACCCATACGGACCGATATCTTAGTAAACAATCCAACCATCATCCCAAACAGAAAAGAAGCGTAATCAAAACACTAGTGGAACAAGCTAAAGGAATCTGTGATCCGGAACATTTACCACCAGAATTAAAATATCTACAAAAGACGCTACTGTATAATGGGTACACTAAAAAGGATATCGATCGAGCAATACGTCCCAGAAAGATCAACACCAGACCTAGGGAGGCACCGACATATAAAAATAAAGTATTCTTGCCATATATAAAAAACATAACTGATCGTATCGGCAAGATTTTAGAGAAACAACACGTGAAACCTATATACATGCCGACAACTAAAATAAAACAGTACCTCAAATCAGCTAAAGACCGACTCGATCCACTTCAAAATCTGGTGTTTACAAAATCCCGTGCACATGTGGCCAAGTTTACATCGGCACTACAAAGCGTAGCATTAACACACGCATTACAGAACATAAAAGAAACTGCCGCCTCGGACAAACAGAAAAATCAGCCGTGGCACAACATGTTTTATCTTTGGATGACCACCGTATGCAATATGATAAGGTAGAGGTTATAGCTACGACTAAAAATTATTTTCCCCGTTTATACAGACAGGCCATTGAGATTTATAAAAACATAAACAACTTCAACAAAGACGAAGGCTTTAATTAAACTCCACCTGGTTCCCTCCGCCTACCAGTGCCCGAGTATATATACTGGCTGTAACCCGCACTGATGTAATTCTTTCCGAGTTAGCGACGTGAGTGCAGTGCCTCTGAAGATGTCCCCCACAGACAGGGACGAAACGTTAGGTAGAAATATTTTAACTGAACATATTTTAACCTACAGACCACGGCAAAACAGCCGAAAATTTTAAATTTTAAAACCATGGACACCGGCCGTGAAAGCTTACGCATATATTTAATAAATTTCAAGTTCGGTCTGTAAAACTAGCTTTCTTTACATATGCTACGCATGCAGCAGGCAGAGAAGGTATTGCATTCTACCAAAAAATTCAATTTGAAACTATATTTTTGGGGTCCCCTAAATGCAAAAAAGCCTTATTAGAAACAGGAGCGTATATATGTGTGTGTAAGTGTGTGTGTGTGTGTGTCTATTTGTGAACAGCATAGCTCAGAGATAAAACGGTCGTTACATACCAAATATTTATTCTTTTTTCTTTCTTGTGTCACGGTGTTCAAAGTATATAACCGCAATTATTTTTGGTATTTTTTGCTGGAATAAAATACCCCTACTTGCCATACGTAGTAGAGAAAGAAAAAAAAAACAAACAATCTTTGCGCTCCATTCACAATATATATATACTTCAACAAGTTATGTTTACAAAATCTCATGCTAATCGAGGAAAACATTTGCAGAAGTAATTTTATTACCCATTTTCTTGTTGGTAGAAAGGAAATAATGTAATACTCTGGACTGCAGCGATCGTCATGTGTTTTAAGAACTGCTCACTATGTGATATTTTAAAACCAGGTCCTCCTTAGATGGGCATGAGTAAAAAAATGTTGTTGCAACTTTCTCTATTCCCTCTTGTTGAAACTATTCTTAGAAGTTTTAGTCTTCCTCTTCAGCTTAGCAGAATATATATTTGCAGAAATTGTCTTATTGGATATTTCCTTGTATGTAAAAATTATGGGAGTATAGTAGACCTTAAGTGACGTTTATGTACTTTGCGTTCTATTTTCACACCTAAAAAAAAATGACTTCCCATTTTAAATTATTAAAAATTTTAAAGAGCCAAAATAATTACAAAATAGTAATTAAAAATTCTGATGTGTTACACTCATGCTCTACCTGTTCTACAAAGAAACTTCTTACGAAATATTCTTCTTCTTTCTACACCATGCTGAACGAGATAAACATTAGCAAAATGGTCTTATTACTTAGTTCTTATAAGTAGAAGGGAGATAAGGGAATGCACTAGGCTAAAGTAATAGTAAAGTGTTTTATAATCTGTCATTATGCAATTGTTATTGCAAATCGCTTATTTGTATAGCCAAGAGTAGAACAAAAGAGAAACGGACACTTCCCGTCTGAGAAAAGTATAAGTACTTTACAATTGAAACCAATAACAAGGAATATCTCGGAAAAAGATACCTCCATAACAAAAACGTAAAGGACATAAATTGTGTGTTTTGACGAGATCTATATTTTTGTGCAGTAAGTTTTTGTCTATCTCTTATGGTTTAACAGTTAATCAAAATTCGGCAAAATTCATTTAGAATAAAGATGTAAATTCAAGATACGCATATATATTTTATTTGGGATGTTAATATCTTTAAAATGAGGAATTTTAATCAAAATCATTGTCACTTTTTAGAAAATCAAAAATTTTGAACATTTTTCCTTGTAAAGGTTAGTTTATGGTGTATTAGATCCTGGAAGATACTAAATCTAAATACAAGTTTGGTATTTAACGATCTTTTCGTTTCTGAGCAATGCTTTCCACAGACACACACGGACGTTCTTCTAAAATAGTTTTTATCAGACTCAGGTGAACTCTCTACATTGAACTTTTGGGTGGAATACAATACCAATACCTTCTCTATGCACTATATACATTATACATATGGGCTAGAGAAAGTAAAAGTGAATTGTGTGATTTAACGTTGATTTAACAATATCTACATCTTTGTGTAATAACAATGGTTCTGTTTCTTCCGGTTAACTAGCTATGTAATAGTAATTCAAAACCAAGAGAACTTCAGAAGCTATTCCTGCGGAATACAAGATATTAATGAAAATAGTTTAAATGTATGGTATCTTAATTAAAATCGTTAGAAAAAAAGTTCTTGAAAAGCTTAATTTAGGATGGGGGAACTATCTCGCAAATGCAAGGCTTAAGCATTTGTTTTGGAGTAAACGATTGCTTTACCAACCGATCGTAACTGGCGTGTGTTTGATTATGCGCGAATTAAAATATTTCAGCGGTTCGCAAGGTAATTTGGACGTCCTATACCTCCCGCGTCGCCAATCTGAATATCGTACGAACAACTTCGCGAAAGTGGATGTATATGTGTTCAAGAGAAGAGACGCGAGGCCAAGTGTAAACGAATCCTATATGGTCTTTGTTACCTGAATTTAAATTCTCCAATATTAGTTTTCCCTAGCTCCAAAGTACGTGACAGCTTTAAACGGAGCCGTAAAAATCAGTACGGAGGGGCAGGATTACGCGGAAGCGAATGACGTTATTTGCGTACAAACTGCAGCTCGTACTACCAGGTGGTACTGCAGCCTGATGATCCATCAAAGAGGCTAGCGTTTTGTGAGCATTTTTTTTGAGCTGGATAAGAAGGGTTTTCCTGAAAATCTTTGAGTCGCATCCTTGGCAGATGCTGAACCTAAATACCAAGTCATTGTTAATTACTTAGCTTTTCGTTTTTACTTTCTCTACACGTACTATGTAATGGTGTATAGAGAAGGTATTGCACTTCACCCAAAAATTCGATACCAAGATTTCACCGGAAATGTATGTTTTAGGGTCTCCTTTACCCAAAAGAAGAATTTTCAGAAAAAGGTCCGTGTGTGTGTGTCCGTGTGTCTGTGAACACGATAATTCAAAAACGAAAAGTCGGTAAAATACTAAACTTGGTATTGAAGTTTAGTATCTTCCAGGGATGCGACACCAAGATTTTGAGAAAAATCCCCTTTCCCAAACAACCCTCAACATGGAATTTTTTTCGATAATTTTGATTTTCTTAAAAATTACTTTAACGATTTTGATTAAAATATCGTATATTAAAGATATTTACCTCACAAATAAAATGCATATCCTGAATTTTCTGGGAATAGCTTCTGAAGACTACTTTATTCTGGATGAATTTTACGAAATGTTGCATAACTGCTAAACCGTAAGAGTTGGACAAAAACTTACCACACAAAAAATGCAGAGCTCGTTAAAACACACAATTTTTATTATACACATTTTTTCCGTGGAGCTGAGCATTTTTTAGATATTCCTTATTTTTGGTTTCATCTTTAAAAACTTGCGTTTTCTCATATAGGATTTGTGAATTCCTGTCCATACAAACAATGGAACTTGTGTCACATAGCAATCAGATTTTGATTATCACTTTAACCTATGATACTTCCTTATTTCGCTTCTACTTACAAGGAAGCAAGTAATAAGAATATTCCTGCTAATTTTTTCTCGATTGGCGTAAAGTAAATAGAAGTATAATCTTTTTGACAATAATTTGTTGAAGAGATGTAGAGAAAGTCATATGAATGGATCAAATCAGAATTTTGAGTGATGTTATCCATAGACACACGCTTTCTTACACATACACACAGATTTTCTTTTTTAAATATTAATCTGTTCCGTTCATATGGCTTTCTCTACAAACGTTTGTTAGAAAGGATTATTCATCATAGTAATGGAGATAAACATTGACAAAAATAGTTGTATTGATTCCTTCGAAGTATAAAGGAGAAAGGTAATAGGCTGAAGGGATAGTAATACCTTTGGAAAAGTCTGTCGCTATTTGAAACAATTGAATTTCAATTCCCATTGTGTGGCCAGGAGAAAAACAAAACAGAGATGAAACGATATATGTTTCCCGTTTGGAAAAAAATTCAGTAACTAAAATTAACACCAATAACTTGGAATATCTCGGAAAAGGTTACCTTAACAAAAATGCATATGACATGCATTGTCCACACTCATATATAGTCACACACACACTAACCTTTTCCTAATGTGCTTTTTAGATTCAGAAGGCCTGAAAACATACATTTCGGATGAAATCCCTGTATCAACTTTGGGTGGATGTGTAATGTGCACACGTACTAGAGAAGTTAAAAGTAATATTCTACATAATCCTTTGCCCTGTGTTAAATCAGCCAAGTTACGATACAGTAGCCCTGGTAATAGAATAGAGGATACCGTTCTGCCTAATAATTTCAAGGATCTCCTTTCGAATTTCTGAATGTTTGGATAAGGTATTTGCCGAAACGGTATTTTTAAAGATAAACGTCGGTAACTTGATAGGTTTTTAAATTGAGAGCTCGTTTGAGATTATTTGAATCCTTTTAAATGTTTAAAAATCTGTGATTTTATGGGATTATATCGTTCAGTTAAACGAAGCGTAGATAACAAATGATTGTATTTCATAGTTCAGGAATAAGCACATTTAGTATGGGATGTATACTTGTATAACGCTTTGTTGGTAATAATTGGTTTTGCTCTTTAAAATATAAAATATATCATAAGAAATAAAATTTACTTAACCGTTTTCCGTATATAATATGTTAACTTTTATACCTAAATTACTATCAGTTACCTACTAAAGAAATTGAAACATTTTCACAAAACAGCGTATTGGTTATTTAACACGGAAAGGGTATGCTATGTGAAAGTTGCACTTTATTGTTTCTTGCATGAACTCGTTCATGATTGATTCGTCATGATGAACACTCAAGAGGATGAAGAAAAGAATACCTGCAGCTCCTCCCACATTCATGGCTTATCTGGTTCTAGCTAAACAGAGAGTGACTTAGTTTTGTTTCATGATAACGGTTGTGCACCGGAGGTTAAGGCCCAAGATAGTTTTTAGAGTTTTTTTTTTTTTTTTTTACTTTCTCTAGTCCCATATGTACAATGTACATACAGATAGAGAAGGTATTGTAAAGCACCCAAAAACTCAATTTCGAGATTTCACCGGAAATATATGTTTTGGGGTCTCCTGAGTCCGAAAAAAGCATTTTTAGAACAAGGTCCGTGTGAGTGTGTGTCTGTGGACAGCATAATCCCAAAACAAAAAGACCGTTAAATTCCAAACTTGGTATTTCGGTTTAGTATCTTCCAAGGATGCGACACGAAGATTTAAGAAAATATCCCCCAACCACAAACTACCCTTTATATGGAAAAAAATTCGAACATTTTGATTTTCTTAACAATGGCTCTAACAATTTTGATTAAAATCCCGTATATTAAAGCTATTTATGCCCGAAATAAAATGTATATCTCAAATTTTTGGGAAATAGCCTCTGAAGCCCTCTTTATTCTGGTTGAATTTTGCTGAATTTTGCTTAACTGCTAAACCGTAAGAGATAGAAAAAAACGTACTGCACAAAAATTGTACCTCATGGCAAAATACACAATTTTTGTCCTTTACGTTTTTGTTGTTGAGGTAACCGTTTCCGAGATATTCCTTGTTATTGGTTTCAATTGTGAAGTACTTAAACTTTTCTCACACAGGAAGTGTCTGCTTTTTCTTTTGTTCTACTCCTGGGCAAGCAAAGAAGTGATTTGCAACGACAATTGCATAAAGATAGCCTTTAAAACATTTGACAATCACACTTTAGCATAATGCATTCCTATATCCCCTTCTACTAATAAGCAACTAAGTAATAAAATTCTGCTAACATTTATCTTGATTAGCATTGTGTACAAAGAAGAATTATTTTTTTGTAGGAGTTTTGTAGAGCACCTAGAGAAAGTCATGTGAGTGTAATACATTGGATTTTTTAAAAACATAATGAATTTATTTGTATTGATTGTACTTTTCCAGCTTCTGGAAGAACAATCAGAATAAATATGTAGTAAGTCGACAATGATATAAGCCATCTTAAGAAAAGTTCTTCTTGCTTTTTACGATAGAATTCTAGCTACGACCTATCACATTGATTTCGTAGCTCATATGGAAGAGCAATGAAATGGTTGTTCAGATACGGAAGTAGAAACAGAATAACAGTCCGTATCTGAACTGTTATTCTGTTTCTAATTCCAACCGCATGTGGGATTTGAGGTGGACAAAGCGGCGCAGGGCAGTTTTTCTCCGGGTTCTCCGTTTCCCTCGCCATCGCGTTTCACCGGTGCTCCATCTACATTCCAAGTAACATCAGTGTAAGATAATAATATAAAATATAAAATTATTAAAATTACTTCCGAAGTTTAATACATTTTACTTTGAAGTTTTGGAAGGAAAGGGATATAAAGGTTTTCAATTCTCTTCATATATTGCTAAATGGCGTCGTTTTGTAAATTCTCCATCGCATTACGTAATTCATTTAAGTACATCTCGGTTTCGTACTATGATTAGCTACTTTTGTTTTTACTATCAAAATCGTTCGGTAATCGCGTTCGTGGTATTTCTCCTACGAGTTTAACCTCGTCATTGTAAATATTCTTCAAATGTCATATATAATAAAGAGAGCAATGTTCATAAGGTAACTTCTTGCAACCATTCCATTTTATGCTTGCTTTAATCCCAATTTCTTTAACTCCTGACCCGGAATCAACCTCAATTCTTTGGGTAGGGTTTGAGTGTCACCGCCTAGGCAGTGTTTACCAATCACTAAGGTAAAATGCCCTGTTTCCCACCTCTTTTGCGCCTCCTTTGTTTTGTTTTTTTGTTTTTGTTTTTCCTCATTTTCATTTTTTTCCAGTGTATTACATATCCTGTATTGCCCTATTCATTTACACTTTTCTTTTTTACTTACACATACATATATATATTTAAAAACATACAAACACCCATGTCCAAGGCGCGCCTCGATTCCGCGATCCCCTGTGCCACGAAGCGCAAAGCTAGGCACATTAGCGAGCGCGGCTTGTTTAATCCAATAGTAGGCCGGGTAGGTGTGTAATAACTTGTAAGGAGATTCTGCCAATATTAAACAGACAACACTACTATGGAGAACCAGATCCCTCAGCACACTTCTTTTTCTTTTTTGCTATTTTCTATTTCAAATTAGCACATACTACGTAGGAAGAGAAAGTGTTGCATTTCCACTAAGCATCACAGCTATATTTCACCGGAAGCACCCGTTTTAGGGTCCCTTATATAAAAAACTCATTTTTAGAAAAAGGTCCGTGTGTCTGTGAACATAGCTCAAAAACGAAAAATCGATAAAATTCCAAACTTGGTATTTAAGTTTATAATCTTTCAAGGATGTGTCACGAAGATTTTAAGGAACATACCCACACCCCAAACTACCCTTTAAATGGAAAAAAATTCGAATATATAGATTTTCTCAAAAATGTCTTTAATGATTCTAATTGAAGTACCTTATATTAGAAATATATACAAGACAAATAAAATGTATATGTTGAACTCTCTGGGAATATCCTCTGAAAGTCCCTTCATTCTGGATGAATTTTGGATAACTGGTAAACACTAAGAGATAGACAAGAACTTTATATACAGTAAATGTAGATCTCGTTAAAACACAAATTTATGTGATGTACATTGTTGACCGTTTCCGAGATATCCAAGTTTTTTGTTTCAGTTTTAAAATACTTAAAACCTTTCTCAAATCCTTTATCAACTCCTGACCAAGCAAAAGGCGAATTTCAATCGTATAGGGAAACATATTTGACTATCGCTTTAGCCTACCGTATTCCCTTCTTTCCCTTCTGCTTACATTTTTTTTTGGGGTAGTGTTTAACGCCCGCTTTAACTACTTATGGCACCGCAGGTGGTGACACTGATGATACATGAATGAAAATGGAGCACTGGTGGAATGCGGTAGCGAGGGAAACCGGAGAACCCGGAGAAAACCCGCCCCAGCGCCGCTTTGTCCACCACAAATCTCACATGCGGTCGCTTGGGATTGAACCCGGGCCGTCTAGGTCAGAGGCTAGTGGTCTAACCACTCGGCGCGGTCTCGTACTACTTACAATGAGGCAAGTAATTGGTAAGACCATTTCTGCTAATGTTTATCTCGATTTTAGCAACTATTTGTTACAGAGACATAGCGGAAATCATGTGAATGAGCACATCAGACTTTTTGTACATTGTGTAATTAGTTACCTTCTTTAAACAATGAAGGTATGTTTCTTTACTTTCTAAATTAACAAGTCCTTTACAACAGAAACCTTTTTTGTTTCTACCATTTTATTGACAATTATTTCTCCTTTGTTACAGGTAAGTGTTAGATTCCTGCGTACTAGCTATATGAATTTCAAATACCAAACTGTCCAGGTTAGTATTCTATTCATTATTTTGATATTACAGTGTATATAATTACATCTATTTGTTTTGTACTGAGATTTGAAGAGATTATTTTATACCCGGTAGGTCAACATACGGTATTGCGACTGCTTCGAAAGTGCAGTTTTCTTTCATTATATTGTGCATTAAGGGTCATTTATTCACCTAAGCCTCCATCTAATTGCTAACCGTAAATCTTCCGAAGGAAATAGGAAATTATAGTACCAGTATTGTTACTTTTTAAATGTAAGTATGCATGATGTAGAAGCAAAAGAGACAGACTAGATTAGCTCGCATAATCAGTTTTGAGCTACTCTTGCAACAGTAATTCAAGGGATGAAATAAGCTAATAAATAAATAAATAATGGGAAATAAATAACTCAAGCAGCCTTACACAATAGTAACTAGGGGCCGACCTGATAGCTCAGTTGGTAGGGCATCTTCTTGCTGTACGAGAAGCCCTGGGTTCCATTCCCAATTGGATGTCCAAATTCTTCTCTTTATTGAAGTGTGAATATCTACGCGTAAACTTAAAGGTAAAAACCAAAAATATACAAACAGTAAACACCATTACCAGGATAATTAAACGTTTTAGAGACAAAGAAGCCGCCTATAAGATTTGGATGTAATGGCGAAACATTCATATGAATTTCTCTACCAAGTCTTCAACAATCTATTCTTAAAACAACTTATTCTTCCATATGCTTTACGTTCATCCAGATAAACATTTGCAAAAATGCATTTATTGCGTATTTTCTTCCGGATACAAAACATTAAAAGAATGGACTATGCCTAAATAATAGTCTAAACTTTTAAGAGTGTGCAATTACTTTGAAATTTCATTCTCTTTGTTTGACCAGGAGCAAGAAAAACGTACAAAACCATTCCATTTGAGAAAAAAGTGTTAAAATGTAAACCAATATTAAAGAATATTAGACCGCCTTTAAACTCCATGGACCCAGAGATCTTTTGTGCATCATTTCGTTACCCTATTCATTGTATGACCATCCAGGTTAAAGAATGCTATGCTTAGAAAACATATATTCTTGTAAAATGCCTTGTTATCTATCCTTGAGATTAACAAATAATGCAAAAGCGAACAACAGAACGAGGACTTCAAAGGCTATTGCCAGAAAATGAAAGATGTATACTTTATTTTGTCATGTCAACCGTATGGTACGTTAATAAAATTCGTAGGAGTCAGTAGTGAGAATAACAACTTTCGACAATAAGCCCATAAAGTGCAGTTTTGAAGTGAGAAGATTTTCTTTATGAGCTTCGTGTTGCATTCTTGGAAGATTGCTGAACAAGTTTGCAATGAAAATGACTTTTTATTTTTGAGTTATGCTGCTCTTAGCCACAGGAACACAAACACACAGACAAATAGACACACCCGAACCGTTTATAATTATTTTTGTTTATTCAGGGGCCGCAAAACTTATATTTTCGGTGAAATCTCGGTACCAAATTTTTGGGTGGAATACAATACAATAGCGCAGAAACTAAAAAAGGGGAAATGGATGATAGCTTCCCTTTTCAGAAAAGTATAAGTATGGAACAATTTAACTAATAAAGAGGACTAACTCAGAAATGGTTAACTCCACAAAAACATATATGACATAAATTGTGTGCCTTTACGAGATATACATGTTTGTGCAGTAAGATTTTGTTCATCTCTTATAGTCTACCAGTTATGAAAAAATCATTTTGGATAAAAAAAGCTAAAGATCATATTTCTCGAAATTCAAGATATAAATTTCGTTTGTCATAAAATAACTGAAACGCGGTATTTTAAATAAAATCATGTGAGCCAGTTTAGAGAGAATCAAAATTGTCTAAAAATTGTTTCATGTAAAGGGTAGTTTTGGATCGCAAGATTTTTTTTAAATTTTTGCTATGCATTTTTTATACACAGCGATCTTAAATACCAAGTTTGTTATTTATTTCATTTTCTGTCTTTGGTTATGCTGTTCAAACATTTTTTCTATAACATTTGTTTTTGGACTCGTTCTTAGAGAACCTTGGCATAGAATTTTTGGGTGGAATAAAATACTTTCGCTACCTAGTATGCATAGTAGGAAAGTAAAATAATTGACGAACATCTTGTAATGCGAATTTGACATAAACTGTGTGCTTTAACTAGATATACATATTTTGTGTAATAGCTTTTAATAAACTCTTACGGATTACCAACTATGAAAAAGTCAAAAGTTACTCTAAATGAAGCGGACTTATAGGGCTATTTCCAGAAAATTCAAGATAATTCCATTTTTAATTTAAGTATCTTAAGTGGTTAGCTGCTCAAGACGTGACAAACTTTTGCCATTGAAATACCACAGACTATACTCAATGCATTTTATGAAAAATTGTGTCCGAGGAATTAAAGGCAAGATGGTGTTAAACCCTGACGCAGTTTATTCGACAAGGAACTCTAACTTCATTTTTGCAACTATTTTGTATATGTTCATTAATATGAGAAGTCACTACTAAACTATTAAATTCAATATTATAATTTGTCTTAAATTAAAACATTACCCAAATCTCGGTTAACATAGTTTTTTCAAATCTGTAATTTCAAACTGAAACACAACCCTGCAGGATGCTAAAAAGAATTTTGCAAGAGTGTTAGAATACAAAGTATATAAATAGTAATCTATTCTAAGTTTAGATTTGTTTATGAATTATTTCAGGAAGTGCAGATCATACTCTCCTGTGGTGCACATTATATTAATATACCTATATTTTCTATCTAACACAAATATACCACCAATACTGACTGAAAATGCTTACTTAGCATCCTGGATATAATTTATGAAGAGGAATATAGGTACCTAATTTCACAATTATTTTATTTTTATACTGTGCATACCGTCTCTGTAAACCCAATACCTATCGCATATCTATTTTTTTCCCACAAAAGCATTTTATTTAATTATTTGTTTTATTTACAAACCACCTTGGTAATATTTGACCTTCTGTAACAACTGCTTAAATTGTTGAACTATACATTAAAACTGTACTTCCTAATTAACGGAACACACTTTCAGTACCGCATTCATATTTCCAAATTCTTGAGCTTGGGGAATAATGATAATTCCATAACAATTGCTTCATCAGCCTAGAATGGAACCCTGCATATTTTGCATTTTTATTCAGCATTTTGACTACTTTACTGTAGAGAAACTCTAAGTCCTCTTTATAATCATTTTCTCTACGACTTCGTGCATTAAAATAAAAAACAGAAAGTTTACATGGAATCACTAAGAAGAAACAGCGAAAAACAGAATAAAAATTGAATTATGCTCTCTGTGATGCTTACATCCCGTTTGTAAAACACTTTAAATGCAAGTATGCTATATTTAAGATCAATGATAACATTTACTTTTGTTTTATTCAGTTGTGGGATGAAATTGCGCCTAACCAACGGAGTGATTTTATTCAACTTCCAATAGGACATTCAAGGTCTAATCCCTATGTATAGATGCTGACGATTGTCGCTATTGCTTCCAACTCGAACATTTTTATGACGTAATTATAACTGTTTTAAATTTCACTGTTTTCCCAATAAACCAATGTATTGCGCGCGACCTTGGACGTCTTTTGCCTTCCACTCGAGTTCTTCAATTCCCGACACTTGCAATCGGCTTGGCATACGGAGACTCGGTAAGAAACCTTGACTGATTCCTGCGTACCTGTCACTTTGGAGTTGTTAAAAAGGGAATGTTAGAAGGAAATAAGGCTGATAAATTGTTATTTATACATGCCCCTCTGCCATTTTATTTTCATGTTAAAACATTCTGGGAGCCAATGAACATTTTATCGAGATGTAAAGTTTTACATAATGAGATTAAGTGATTGTCAGCACCTAAAAACTTAATTCCTTGCATTTTAGCATTTAACATATTATATAAACCTATCTGGAAATGTGAAACTTACTTTACTCCTCTGACATAATAAAATAATGATCCAACTACAAACATGAATTCATACTGTATTCAACAATGTCCATCTTTTATGAACAAAAATGAATCGCTAATAAGTTATACGTAATACATGCGATTATATGAATTACGTAGTCAACCAAATAGGAATTAAATTGATTTTTAAGTCCAGTTACCATTAATTCCATAGCTTATTTTAGTAACTAAATAAACGATATATGTGTTTAGAGGAAGAAAATAAAGAAACATTACAGGAACGGAAATAATAACGCTAAAAAGAATCTGATGTGTTCCATTGACAAGAGTTTCTCTAGCACTTCCATAAACAAATTATATATATATATATATATTTTTTTTTTAATAGTTTAACGTACTTTAACCTGGTTGGTCATATCGGACGATGAATTTAATTGGTGAAATGGTGCTCAAATGATCTCGTGGACCAAGGAACTCAAAGCTACTTGACATTCGTCTTCACAAAATAAGGGAAAACCCCGAAAAAAAAACATTATCTGTGTAACCTACCCTAAGCGAGATTCGAACTCACGACCTGTTGAATGTGAAGCAGACATGTTACCACCACACTATCCAGGTGGGCTTAAAAGATTGTTTTTCTATCTACATCATGCTAATAAAATAAGCATTACAGGAATTGGTCTTATTATTTGCTTCTTTGTGAGTAAAAGGGAAATTAGAGAATGCGCAGTCTAAAGCTCAGTGCAATTTTTTAAAAGCCGGCCACTATGTGAAACAATTGAAATTTGGTTATCCTTGCTTTCTAGGAATGCCTTCCCGTTTGAGAAACATTTAAATATGTTAAACTGAAACAGACAACTCGGAATATCTTTAAAACGGCCAACTCTACAAAAAACTGCATAAGACATAAATTTGAGTTTTAACGAGGTATATATTGTTGTCTGGTAAGTTTATGTCTATCTCTTACGATTTACTAGTTATACAAAAGTCATTCAGAATGAAGAGATCTTCGGAGGCTATTCCAAGGAAAGTTACGATACAAAGCTTCATTTGGCATGAAAATATCTTACGCATATGACATTTTAATCAAAGTCATTAGAGTCACTTTTGAGAAAATAAAATGTTTAAAAAAATTGTCCATGTAAAGAGTACTTTGGGGTGAGGGATTTTGTAAATTTCCATGTCACATCCTTGGAAGATACTGAACTTAAATACCAAGTTTGATGTTTTAGCGATTTTTTGTTATTGAGCTCTGCTGCCTACAGACACTCGTACACACACAGGTGTGTTGCTAAAAATGTCTTTTTATATTCAGGGGTCTGAAAACATGTATTTTCGATGAAATCTCAATATCGAATTTTTGGGTGCAATATAGTACCTTCTCTATCCACTATGTATATTGTACATAGGGCTAAAGAAAGTAATAAACAGGTGAAATAATGAACTGGTATTCTTTTTTCTAAAGCAGGTGTGTGGCTTTCGTTTGCTTTTGTGCTTCTTTCCAAACACATGTGTTCCCTCATACTGGTTGTTGAATAAATATGCCTACAGCCACTCTGTTTACAGTACACATATTTAATTGGTTTATTATCCACTCTCTCAAAAATATCATTGAAATGTTTCCATGCATCACTTTTATTTTAGTATCATTATATTCAACATAGTTATCTAAAACTTCAGAAATAGACAATAACTTGTCTTAATTTTCCTCCACGTCTTCCATTTCTGTGTTGCATTTATGACTTACACGCTAGATTCGTAACTCAGCTCTGGTAAACCTGGGTGTCGACCCTGGTTTAGAGGTAACATGCTAGTTGCTGGTTCCCAATTTCGTGGGCTCAAATCCGGGGAAGGGAGCTGGGTTTTTTTGAGTTCTTAACTTGGCTTATATCGGAATAACAGTAAATACCTTAGTTCGGTGCCGTAGATTTACGGCATGACAAACCAAATGTATACCTTGAATTTTCTGAGCATAGATTCTGAAGACCTCTTCATTCTTAATGACTTTTGTATGACTTGTAAGCTGAAGAAACACACCAAAACTTACTCGACAAAAATATATATATATATATATATATATATATATATATCATTAAAATACACAATTTATATTATATACAAGTTTGTAAGTTAACCGTTTCCGAGATATTCCTTGTTATCGGTTTCAGTTTTGGAAAATGTAACCTTTGCGAAGTGGGAAGTCTCGTTTTAGACCTCTTTTGTTTTACTCCGGTAATGTAAAAGAACTGAACTTTTAATTGTTTCACAATTTAAGTCTTGAGCTTTTAAAGAGTTGACTATCGCTTTAGCCTAGTGTATTCTCTTCTTTCTCTTTTAGTTACAATAAATTGAGTAATAAGACCATAATAATAATATTTATCTTGATTAACATAAGATAGACAAAGGAATAATCTTTTGTAAGGAAAGTTTGTTTGTGGGACAGCTAGAGAAAGTCATATGAATGGAATACAGCGGACTTTTAAAAGGTGTCTATTGCTTTGCCCACTATATCCTTATATGTAAAATAAAAGTGTAAATATTAGTAACGTTTATATTAACAGGAACATAAACAAAGGATTTGTATGACAAGTAGAGAAAGTAATGTAATTGCAATATCTTAGATTTTCTTTGTTTTCTCACTTTTATCTTTTTGATTCACTCAATACAACCACCTACATAAATGCACGTGCCAAAACGATACATTTTGGCGATCTAGTTCATGGGTTCAACTCTATTCGAAGCGAATTTTGCCATGGGTGATTAGAACATTACCTCTCTTTGCCCATTAGTGCTTGCTATAATGTGCAATGGGAACTAGTATATTGTGTTCTTGGAATAGCTAAGAAGTATATATCGTGTATACAGGATGGACCATTTAACATGAGCCTGCATAGCATCTACAAAACTAAGCGTTGAAGAAAGAAACAGATGCACGGAGTATCATCACTGCACGGGTATTGTATAGTATTATTTTATAAGCATCGTACCTTAGTTTAATAAATGTTCAAAATGATGACCTTCTTTCCCGATGCATTTTGCAACTCTGAGAATAAAAGATTGCTGTGTTCGCAAAAGCATGTCTCTTCCAATACTGGTACAAGCAGCTCATTTGCACGCCTTCATGTTGTCTGGAGTCGGTATTGGAAGAGACATGCTGTTTCCACCTTCAGCATACAATATTTCCGCGCTTCCCTTAAATAGTTTAAAGGCTGAGTTCTTCTCCTAACAAGAAGTTACCCTTCCTGGTATAGTGGCTACCATACTAATGTCTTGTATCCAAGGCCGCGGAGGGCGATATATTTTTTTCAGGCATAAAAATCCTTAGCATGTCGACCTTCGGAAGAGAAGTAAAATTGTTGGTCCCGAGACTGAGACACCTGAGAAAAAATTAAGCACTCTTTCCCGCTCAGCTTACAGTGGGACGCTGAGAACCATAGTAATTAAATAGCCTCCATAAATAAAACTCCATTTCATTTCACTTTTTTAAGTCTAATTGTTTTTTCTACCTTTCCTTCTATGACGCCATGAAACATGCAGTTTCTTTTTAGCTTTACATTAGCTTTACACCTGGAAATTGTGCCTAGGATATTTCCTCTCACTCACTCTTCTCAGAACTCCTTCATTTGTCACCAAAATCTATGGAAAGATACATTTTAAAAGCTTGGGTAAAAAAGTTTATAAGATGGATTTAACCTCATAATATCGATAAATAACGAATCAAAGGAAACGGTTTCGGGATGGGACTCGGTATAGTCCCCTAAGGGAATCCCCCCCCTCAAAATGCAAATATGCATATAAAGGTGAAGATATGCAAATTGGATATTTATAGGAAAAAAACTATAGCATCAGAGCTTTTAATGACATTTTCCGTAATATATAGTGGTGACTTAATAATTTTGTTTATCCTCAGTGGGTTTTGGACATAAATAAAAGTGAAAGAAGCTAACCTCGTTAGAACATTAAACATATTTTACTAACTAGAAAATTCAACTTAATGAGAAAAAAACTCGTAGAGCTGAAATAAGAGCATGCAAAGGTTTATTTTTAGAAAAACGTTAAAAACAAAGCAGCAGTATTAGAAAGTTAATTATGTTCATACAAGAGTTTACACACTGTCACAAAATAATTATTACTTTATTCTGTTTTTCATGTTTTCACAACAGCTTTAAGTAAAATGTTTTCCCGCTCTAGTGTGTGCTATATTATCCGTTCTACACACGCTTTTGGAAAATGTGTTGAAAAGTACTAGTTCAGTTTTTAAACTAATAACATAATTGTATCTAATGTTTATGAAGAGCTTAGCAGAAAAAAATTCTCACGACTTATTCTACCTTTTCTGCAAACTTTTCTCACGAAGACAATTATTTTATCTACATCATGCTAAATATAATATTGGTTGTTTTATTATGTTCCTCTTTGTAAGTAGAAGGGAAGTAATTAAATACACCAGCTTAATGCAATATTTTAACAGCTGATCCCTCTGTGAAGCAATTGATAATCAATTGAAATGGCCAGGAGTAAAACAAAAGGGATTTGAAAGAAATATTCCTTCACTTGTGAAACGTTTGGGGTTTTACATTGAAACCAATAACAATGGATATCTTGGAAACGGTTAACGTTACAAAAATGTGTATGATATAAAATTTTGCTTTAAAGAGATCTACATTTTTACTTTCTTTACACGTACTGTGTACATAGTGTATAGAGAAGGTATTGTAATGCACCCAAAATTCGATACCGAGATTTCACCGGAAATACATGTTTTGGGTCACCCTGAATAAAAAAAAAACATTTTTAGAAGAATGTTAGTGTGTCTGTCTGTCAGTCTGTGTGTGTGGGGCTGTCTGTCTGTCTGTCTGTGGGCAGCATAACTCAAAAACGAAAGATCCATTAAATACCAAACTTGGCATTTAAGTTTGGTATCTTCCAAGGAGGCAACACGAAGATTACTTGGAACTTTTTTCGAAACTTTTGGTTTTCTCAAAAATGGCTCTAACAATTTTGATTAAAATATCGAATATTAAAGATACTTACACGACAATAATGTGTATATCTTGAATTTTCTGGGAACAGCCTCTGAAGACTACTTTTACGGAATTTTGCATAACTGCTAAACCGTAAGAGATGGACCAAAACCTACCACACAAAAAATGTAGTGCATGTTAAAATACACAATTTATGGTATATAGCTTTTTTCGTGGTGGAGTTGATCTTTTTTTAGATATTCCTTGTTTTTGGTTTTGGCTTTAAAAACGTGTACTTTTCTCTGCTAACTCCTGTCCATACAAACAAAGGAACTTCAGTCATATAACAACCACCTTTTGACTATCACTTTAACCTATGGTACTCCCTTATTTTGCTTCTACTAACAAGAAAGAAAATAATAAGACTATTTCTGCTAATTTTTTCTCGTTTAGATGAAGTAAATAGAATAATTTGTTGCAGAGATGTAGAGAAAGTTATATGAATGGATCACATCAGATTTTTTTTTTTATTAAAATACCATATGTTTCAAGATATTTTTAACAAATGAACTGGTATCTTGAATTATCTGGGAATATCTTCTGAAATCCTATTCATTCTGGACGACTTTTACATAACTGGTAAAAAGCTTACATCACAAAAACGCATGTTTAAGTGGAGCTAACCATTTCCAATGTATTCATTGTTATTGGTTTAGATTTTCCAAGCGATACTTTTCACAAATATAGCTTCTTAATTCGTTTTTCTTTTGATTTTAATTATAGTCATGTAAAGAGAATTGGTTTCAATTCCGTATAATGACCTGCCTTTAGAAGATATGATTATCGCTTTATTCTAGTGCATTTCCTTATTTGCAATGTAACTACAAAGAAATAAGTAATACGAAAATATTTACCGTTGTTTACATAGGTTAACATGAAGCAGATAGAATAATAAGATTTTATAGCAAGAATTTCTTGCAGGATAGATAGAGAAGGTTATGTGAATGGAATACATTCCTCTTTTTAACCGAAATAAACGTTTGTATAAATAGCTATATTACACATTTAGTTATTGATACAAAGAGAATAACTATGTTTAAGAACTATAAGACAAAAACAAAAACTTAGTAAACAAAAATGCGGATTTCACTTGTTGTATGCACTATACCGGTGTGTTTGCTTTGGGGCTGCGCAGTCCATTCTACCATGTATGAAGAATTCGTAGCGGGTAGACGAGGTCCTTTTCACCCAGTAGTCTCCGCAGAACGGAATCGAGATACGCGACCGAGGAGTTAAACTCAGGTAACGATCGGGATCGTCAGCTATGTGGAGAAGAGCTGCTAGAGGAGGTGCCCTCGTCTAATAGGCTCCGTAGAACCGCATCGAGACACGCAGTCAGGCGTAACACTAAAGAGCTCAAATACAGAACGGGATCGTCGGCTTTGTACATCACTTACCCTGAATCAGGAACAGGCGCTTAAAAAACAACACTAGTGTCAACATAGAACTGAGACGCATCACCGTGCCACTAGCAGATTTGTTAACGCTCGGGGGGCTGGAACTTGACTGACTTCTTATTTTTTTTTTTCGAGTGGACGGGAAAAATCCACCTTAAGGACGGGGTGTCGGTGTCTCCCATGTGGACATACTGACTAAAAAACCTCTCCACCGGCATTAAAAGGAAGTAAAAAGATTCATGACTGCACCCGCGGATTCAAGATGATAGTTATCTGACTGCGGAGCGCAATCAGAGGAGTAAATGAGGGCCTGGAGATAGACTTGGCCCAGACTGTAACCGCGGTGGATTCGAGGTGAGGAATGAAGGTACTTGGGGGTGAAGGATGGAATTAGTGCTGGTTAGCTACTCTTAGAGCTTCTTCACGCCTAAGGTTGTGATATCCACGGACTAGATTGAGGCATGAATTTGGTTGAGGTTCCGAATTCTCCAGTAGAGCTCTCACCTCCTCTCTGAAGATGAGCCGGATGTCGTCCTTGAGTGCTGTCACTATTGCTTGGTGAATGTCTGGAAGAGATGTGGTGTTGTCCTTGTTCCTGCAGCCTGTCCTCCAAGGCCGTCAGCTTGGCCGTAAGCATCAGAACCTCCGCGTGGAGGTCCTGAATGGACTTACTTAGGCCCTGGATTTCCTGCCGCAGGTTGGTTGATGGTGTCGGTTCAGAAGTTTGTGTTGGCTGCGTAGGTGGTGGTGTCCAGGCGGTTGTGGTGATGTAAGCCTGCTCTTGGGGTAGCTAGGGCACTGGTCTTGCCCGGTGAAGTGTCCTGTACCACCACAGTTGGCACAGAACCAGCGACGGCGGTGGAGGACATACCCAGTGCTATCCGATGTGTAGACGTTGGTGCCACAGTAGTGGCATCTGGGCGGCGAAGAGCACGCATCTTGGCTGTGCCCGTAAGCACAGCAGCGACGATAGGGCCGGTGTGCAGAAGTCGCCCTAATAAGGGCAACCATGACGCCGAGGTAGCGTCCAGATCTATTCGGTCCTGTAGCTCCACTCTAACCAGTGGTGTTGGGCCCCGTTCGCAGATAATTCTAGTGGCCCTCAAACATGAAGGCCATCTAGACTGCGCAGCGGCGAGAAGGTGCCGGGTGGAGAGATCCCAAGGGACTCCCCGAACCACGGCACTGTACCGGCGGCGTGGAGCTCAGCGGTGGCGGCGTGGAGTTCATCGGTGGCGGCGTAGAAGTGATGTTGGCTGCCGGTGAAGCAGCGGCCGCTGGCGGGTTAGAGTGGGCGAGTTCGGCGAGTTTAGCCTTCGTCAAAAAGTCTATGTTGTGAATGTTCAAATCATCTCTAAAACTCTCCATTTATTTCATATACAATTTTTTGTGGATTGGCCATTTCCCAGATATTATTTATTATTGGTTTAATTTTTAAATACTTAAACTTTTCTCATAGGGCAACTTGACAACTCCTGGCCATGCAAAAGAATAGATTTCAGCCGCTTAGGAGCCATAATCGATTCAGCCTAGTGTACTCCCTTAGACAAGGCAGCAAGTAATAAGACATTTCTGCTAATGTTTATGTAATTAGCATGAAGTATTTAGAAGAATAAGCATTTTAGCAATACGTTCTTACAGAGACATAAAGATTTATTTTTTATAATATAATAAATACATTTTTACATCTTTCATTCACATGACTCTCCTTTTTTGAATCAGGGTCGTAAAAATATGCATTTCCGCTGATGTCGAGTTTTTGAGTAGAATGCAATCAACACCTTCTGAAACTAATAGATTTGCATTAGAGGAAGATATTTACATGAACATGACAAATAATTTTTCACATCTCTGGGAGTACCTTATGAAGTCCTATTCATTTGAAAGTTATTTTCTGTAGATAACTGAAAACTTTTAGCGGTAGACAAAAATGTATGACATAACTATGAGTATCTCTTTAAAATACACAATACATTTCAAATAACTTTTTTGGCATCACTAATTTTCGATATACCTCTTAATATGGTTTAATTTTTTTAAACTTCTGCCATTCACTTTCATCTCGCAATATCATGGAAAGAATATGGAATGTTTAAGGTAGGAAGAACTATGGTTACTTTCTCTACTATGTACATCCTAGTTAGAGAAAATATTCCACCCAAAAATCCATTTTGAGATTTTAACGAAAATATATTTATTTAGACTCTCTGGACATGAAAAGAGCATTGTTAGAAAAAGGACTTAGTTTGTGTATGTGTGTCTGTGTCTGTGAACAGCAAAACTCAAAAAAGGAAAATGCCTGCAAAAACCAAATTTTCAAGAAAATCTCTCCACTCTCAATTACATTATACAGGGAACTTTTTTTCGAAACTTTTGATTTTCTAAAAAATGGATATAACGATTTTGACTAAAATGCCAGATGTTTAAGATATTTTATGACAAACGAGGTATGTATCTTAATTTTTTTGTGAAAAACGTTTACAGACCTGTCGTTCTACGGGACTTTTACATTACTGGTAAACCTTAATAAATAGCCAAAAAGTTATTGTATACAAATTGTAGACCTAAATATAGAAAAATGTGTCGTTTCCTTGGAAGATACTATATATGCATATATATCACTTATGGCATTTACTGGAATTTGCGTTTTTAAGTTTTGCTGTCCACACACACAAACACTGACCTTTTTCTAAAAATTCTTTTTGGGGGGATTTCGGTGGAATACAATAACTTCCCTACTACTATGTGCGTTGTGCATATGTGCCAGATGAAGTAATAAACTTGTCAAAAATTTGAAGATAATGCATGAAGAAAGTCATGCGGGTATAATTCATTTGATCCTTTTTTCTCACTCTGTTTCTGTGTTTAAGTTTGGCATAGTGAAAACCAATGGGTAATTTATTTTAATGAATCAGTGAAATGAATAATACAAAAATACTTTTTGGGGTAAATGGATTAAGAGTTACACAAGTATGCGCAATAACTTGGTAAAATAGTATATACAAAGCAAAACTCGAACCTGGGAATATGAGACCGACACTATAGAGGTGAGAAATATCAGATATTTGCAGAGAAAATGTTGATGTTATCTCACTTAGTTAAAAGAGGGTTAACTCTAAAACAAACAACGTTTCGCCTCCATTTGCAGGAGATATAAAGAAAAGAAAGGGGATGAGAAAGCAATCACAGCGCGACAAAATAACCCCTTTTGGGATTTTGCTGAAGCTTTGCCACCCTTCTCCATCATTTGCTCAATTAAACTCTCCAGTAATGGAGTAATTGATCCTATGCACATCACTGCAAGTCTTCAGGGTATACGAGTATGGGGTTCCGGATTAAAGCAGATGTTCCAGCAAGTGTGCTATGCTCTAGCATTCTCATTACACGTAGCACGACAAAATGGCACTGGTTATTATTGGTAATATGTGTATACTAACTACAGGCCTTAGCAGCATAAGTTGCTATTTAATTGGTGACAGTTAAAACATGCGTGAAAATGTAACACACAGAACAAAGATTATCACAATACACACACCGACTTCTTCTAAACAATTTTTTTTGGGATCAGGAGACCCTAAAACACGTATTTCCTGTGAAATCTGGGTATCAAATTTCTGAGTGTAATGCAATACCTTCCCTACACTATGTATAAAGTAGAGAAGAAAAAGTCCTGAATATGTATATTACTTTCTCAACACGTACCTTATACATAGTGTATAGAGAAGTTATTGTATTGCACTCAAAGATCGATACCTCTATTTCACCGGAAATACATGTTTTGAGACCTCCTGAAAAAATAAATAAATATCCGTGTGTGTATGTGCGTATGTATGTGTGCCTATGGGCAGCATAGCTCAAAATTGATAAGTCCCTAAATACCAAACTTGATATTTAAGTTCACTATGTTCCAAGGATGCGACACGAAGATTTTTAAGAAAATCTCCTCACCCCCAACTACTCTTTACATGGAACATTTATCAAACATTTTGATTTTCTCAAAATAGCTCTAACGATTTTGATTAAAATACCTTATGCTTAAGACATTTTTACAACAAACGAAATGTATATCTTGAATTATCTGGGCATAGACTCTGTAGACCCCTTCATTCTGAATGACTTTTGTATAACTGGGAAAGCGTAAAATATATACAAAACCTTACTATAGAAAAATGCAGACCTCATCACTTAAACACACAATTTATGTCACACATTTTTTGTAGAGTTAACAGTTTTCCAGATATTCCGGATTACTGGTTTCAATTCTAGCTACTTAAACATTTTTCAAATGGGAAGACATCTTTCTTCTCGTTTCTCGTTTGTTTACTCCTGGCAAGCGATTCGATTGGAATTTCAATTGTTTCACATAGGGACCGGCTTTTAAAGCAAGAGACTATCGCTTTAGCTTGTGCATTTTCTTATTTCTCTTCTACTTTCAAGAAAGCTAGTAATAAAGCTTACTCTGCTTATGTTTATCTTGATTAGTTTGATGTAGATAACAGATTAATGTTTTAAATAAAAAGTTTTGATTGCCAAACAGCTAGAAGACATCATGTGAATTGGACACATTAGAGTTTTTCGCTTCTACTTACAAGGGACGGAGTAATATGGACAGTTTCTGTTAATGTTTATTTAGATTAGTATGATGTACATATAAGAAGTTTTTAATAAAAATTTGTTACAGAATATAGAGAAAGTCATGTGAATGGAACACATAAGATTTTTTGTATATAGTGGAGAATACCCCGGTACCAGTCACTTAAGCCTATATCCGTATTTAGGGCAAATTGTATAATGAATTTAAAGAAAACTGTAACCTGAAGATCGAGGACAACATGAATAACATTAGTGCAATAATTTGAATAAATAATGTACTTTTAATTACCTATAGTTCAGGTTATTATAAATATTGAATTAGTAACAAAATGTTTTCCCAGTACCTGTCATTTTGGTTTGCGTAGAAAAACATAGGTAGAACTTAATACTTGCATAAAATGTATATGACAATAGTAGAATTAAGTATTCTTTTTTTTTTTTTTTTCTTTTACACTATCACTCTTAGGCATTTTTTGCAATGGTCACACACCAAGTGTACTATTATACTGCTTCAAAATATGTTCCTAAGTATGGGTTTTTACTATATGGGTAATTAAAAATAAGGAGATAATGTTGTTCTTTAAAAACAATGTACGATGTCTGTGAATGTCCATCTATCGGCCACAGAACTTTTAATTTACCAAAAAATATTTAACCTTTTGTTATCTAATGGAACAAGATAAGCCCATTAATCTATTCCTATTGTTTTAAGAATGAAGATAACGAGATTAAACTGTAAATTTTTGTTTTCTGTATGTGTAACTCCTTTAAACTGGAAAGTCACATCAGACACTGAATGAATTGGGTGGACCCAGAGCTAAATAATAAGGTTAACGAATGAAGCGTACGATGCTTACAGACTCTATCTCTGTATAACGTAACGATAGCAACAGTAAAAGCTTCTTTAATGCTTTTCATTTAAACAAATAAATTTCCTTAAAGATTTAGCTATAATGTTCACCAGGTGGGACTTCACATATACTGTAGAATGGCTAGTAACATATTACATAAATTTCAGCAGCTACTAAGCACATTTCAGAAATGGAAATGGCTTTATTATTTTCAAGCTATTATGATATATTTTGCAATACATTCATTTTAAAGGTGCAAGGAAAAGATAGTTTTGCATGTGAAAGGAATGCATTTTAATGTATAAATGTTTACTTTCTGTGGAAAATATGTACAATGATAGGTGGTAGAGAAGGTATTGTATACCACCCAAAAATTCGATACCGAGATTAAACCGGAAATATATGCTTTGAGACCACCTGAATCCATCAAAAAGCATTTTTAGAAATTGGTCCGAGCATAACTCAGAAAGAAAACTTCCATTTAATTAACTTGGTATTTAAGATTAGTGTATCTCCCAAAGATGCGGCACGAAGATTTTCAAGAAAATCCCACCACCCAGAGCTACCCCTTACATGAAAAAATTATTGAGGATGTTTATTTTCTCAAAAATGCCTCCAGCAATTTGATAAAGATACCATGTATTAAAGATATTTACATTTCACATAAAGTGAATATCTTGGGAATTGTCACACAAATATGTTTTATAGTTTTGTTGTGATGCTAATCATTTCCGAGATATTCCTTGCTATTGGCTTCAGTTTAAAGTTTCAGTTTATTCCTATCAGACAGGAAGGCCTAGTTTCTTTCATTTACTCCTGGTCATGCAAAGAAGCAAATTTCATTGTCAATCATTTGACTGTCACTTTAATATAGTGCATTTCTTTGATTCACTTTTACTCACTTATGAGCGTGGTGTAGAAAGAATAACAAACTTTTTACAGAAGTTTGTAGAACAGTTAGAGAAAGGCATGTGAATAGACAACGTCGTTTTTATATGTTACTGTTATATTTTAAAAATTTAATGCGTCTCAAAATATATCCAGGTTAATAGATGACATAGAACAATATAAACTATTAGCATTGCTGTTGGTTCTATTAATAAATATAAAAAATAAATACATTTAAAATAGATATTAATATACTCTGAAGCTAAGAGCTAAAGTTCACAACATTATTTGAAGTAATTATACTCTCAGATAGCAAGGTATTATTGGCAGAAACACAAGATGAATTAGTAAGATGCATTAATACATTAAATTCAGTGACAAAAGAATATGATATGAAAATGTCACCTGGAAGTAAAATTCAATGGCGAAATGGGGAAAGAATCAAAAACGAGTAGAAATAGTAAGATAATGAGCTTACAAAGAGTAGCATCGTTGAGTATTTAGAGTCTCAAATAGGTATGGTACTCATGAACAATTGAGCTGGCAGTAAACATGATAAAATATAATAAATGAAATAGTTGCATTAAATAAGGGAGAATGTGATGTAAATTGACGGTGAAATGGATGAAAGGCGGGAGTTGTGAAATGAATGGCGGAGGAAACTGGAGAAAACAGGGGGAATCCACAAGCTCCACTTACAGCAACTGGGGACAAACCACAACCGCCTTAATGAGAGGCGAATTAACGGCGCATTATAAATTACTAAAATACCAAAAGGATTTACAAAATTTAATTTCTAGAATACATCGGTGTTCTTCGAAATATTGCAAAGAAGGCTTTGACTTTCCTTGGAGATTACGGTGGTGTAGAAAAAGTATTGCATTCACAGGGCTTTTTCTACCACTCTATATTATATTAGTAGGTATACACACCATGCGTACAAGAGTTCATATTTCTATTTATTTCAATTCTAAACATCAAAAGAACTTTGAAAGATTGACAAGTACTGAGCAATTCTAACCAATAGTAACGAATATCTCGGAAATGTCTTAAGGTAAAAAAGCAAACAAGCACAAAAAAAAAAAAAAAAAAAAAATAGTTTGTGTGTTTTAAAGAGATCTTATTTATGTGTAGTACTTTCTGTTTATCACTTAACATTTGCCAATTATCATTGATCAACTATCCTTCCAAATGAGGAGAATTTTACAGACTTATTTCTGCAAAATTCAAGATATAAAATTTATTTGTTATGTAAATATCCTAAATATGTGGTATTTTAATCAAAATTGTTGGAGCCATTTTTGAGAAACTCGAAAGTTGCAAGAAATCTCTCTCTTCATAGGAAAATTTTTTACAATTTTCGAGTTTCTCAAAAATCTTCCTTGTGAAGGTAGAGATTTCTTTTTTAATTTTCGTATCACATCTCCTTTTTTTATAGTTTATATTTTTATAGTGTTTAATGTCCGCTTTTACTGCCATGGCACAGCAGGCGATGACAGTGATGATGCATAAAATGAAGATGGAGCACCGGTGGAATATGATGGCAGGGGAAATCGGAGAACCCGGAGAAAACACACTCCTGCACCGCTTTGTCCACCATAAATCCCACATGCGATCGCTTGGGATGAACCCGGGCCACCTCGGTAAGAGATGAGTGGTCTAACTACTCGGTCACGGCGCGGTCTGTTATCGAATCTTTGAAAAATACTGCATTTGAATATCAGGTTTGGTGTGTAGCAAACTAATCTTTTTAGTTACGTTTTTCGGAGACACATATTCACGGATGATTATTTTTAGTTTGTTTCAGTGGTCCTCGAAACTTATATTTCTAGAGAAATTTTCTTATCAAATTTCTGAATATACTGCAATACTTCCTATTCTTATTATACGTAGTAGAAAAGTAAAACGGGACTATAAGAGCTTAGATTACTTAAAAGTTTTTTATTCGTAAAAGTTAAATTAAAGGCTGTAAAGTTACCCTGCTAATACCCCTTCCCAAGAGTAAACGATGAAGTGAGGACACCAAAGGTCGCAGGAAAGGCATCGGAGACACGCGGAAGTCCCTAACTCAGTGGCCTCTGCATCCCGGCGCCAGGATTTGGCGTGCAGCCACCAACCCCACAGGTTCCGGGCTTGTCAAACGTCCCCGCACCTGCGCTGTCAGGAAATACAGCCTCGGCTCAACACCATTTATAGTAATGATGCCATCTGCCAACGCTGCCATATAATATTAGCAGAAAAGAATGCCTGACGATGATAAGGAAATTACATGAAAGGAATTATATAAAAGTAACCATGGACACTATTCATCCCAGCATGACAAAAGAGAATCACATACAACCCCAAGTAGGAGTGCGGCGATCAAACCCACGACCTCCCGAATGCGAGTCGCATACATTACAGCGGTTTGTCATACAAAGTATATGTGTAATAAATCATAGCTATTCTGAGATCCTGCAGTCCTTAGTGACAGGAGAAGAGCAATTTCCCTACTCGTTGGCTTGGTTATGTTTCCGAACGCAGTACGCGCATGTTGTGCGACAAAACATTGTCCCGTGTCAAGCTATAGAATAAGGGCGGAAATCATCCTTCAACAGCGTCAACTTTACACTCTAGTGAATTTATATACGCTGGACCAAAGTATCTTTACCACTTACCTGCTGAGAATTTGTCTTAAAAGTGTGATGGATGGAGTTTTGGTAATTTTGGTCAACATTTGCAGTATTCACTTTCTGTATTACAATATAAGGTCTTTACTTTAATAGCTGTTTTGCAGCAATATTGTACTCCAAGCTTTTCTAGTGATCCTTAACCTTCAAGTACTCGCACACCAGGGAATATAGTTTCACATTAAGGTGATACATCTGTCAAATTTTACCAAAAATTGTGAAAAATTAAGATATTGCTATATTTATATAATAAAATAATATCAATTCTAAGATTTAAAAACTATATATTTTATCCACCTGCCGCACATTAACCACTAATTAAGGGATGCTATAGATGGGTGGGCGTACGCTCATTAATACACATTTCTAACTTAAAACCTATTTTTCTTGCAAACTTTTTTTTCAGCATTTTTCTATATTCTAAAGGCCGTTTTCACCAATAAAGATCTTTTTGTTTAACTTGGCTTAAAGATATTAAATTCGCGTTTTCATAAAATAGCTGTTTCACCAACCAAAATTATTGTAATGGCCTCAAAGCTTTATCGACCATTTTCCACCGTTTACGAAACCAAATCGCAGTCAGCGAAGCAAAAAGAAACATGGCGCCGCAACGAATAATAGATATAGTTATGGACAACGATGATAAGATATAAAGGAAGCAATGATAAATAGTGTGGTACAAATGAAATAGAAGGCAATTAATACATCAATGTAGATTAAGATGTAATTCGTGCAGTGTAGTCATACCTTACACAGTGCTTCTGTAGCCCAATGGCTGGAATTCTCACTAGAAGTTTCATTTTTGCAAACTGGATACCGCAGTTAATTTTTTTAATTAGCGTTTTTTTCTCTACTTTTACAGAGTCCCCCCAAACATGCATATGGAAGCGTTTCAAGCTGGATATAAATGCTTAAAATGAATTTTGGGCGAACTAAACATTATAATAAGCTACAATCAACGAACTGTTGTTTTTTTTTTGTTGTTTTTTTTTTAGTCAACGCACTGATATGACTAAAAGCTATGAAACAAGTAAATGCAGTATTTTATTTTAGAACAGGAGCGAGAATTGGAATTCCTATTAAAAATAACTAATTAAATACTAGAATTTACATTATTAATTAAAGATTTATACAAAGAGGGGCCTCTTATTTCTCTTGCGTCAGTACCCGTTATATCGGCTGCAGGGAAATCTTTTGTGAGTTAATTTTGCATTAGAGGCAAGAACATATGCTTATTAGCCCATTGTGCATTTTACTTATTTTTTGTTTGTTTTTTTTGTTGTGTTTTTTGTTTTGTTTTTGCTGTTCCATGTTGTCGAACATGGAGGCGAATATCGAGACATCTAGGAAATGTGTGCCGGACAAGGAAGTGTCCTAGGACTAATATTGTATCTGTAGTGTATAAATGATATACCACAAATTAAGGAAACCACCATAGCCACTTTTTCTGATGATACCGCCATTATGGCTGTTGGGAAATGGAAGAAGTAACAACCAGTAATCTCAAAGTTCAGTAAATGAAGTTAATGCTTGACTAAAATGTGGCGCAGGAAAGAGACAAAATCAGTTCATGTAAATTTCAGAAATAGAAACGTCAAAAAGTTACGGGTATTTATTAATAAAGAAAATAAGTCCATATGTAAACGAACCCAAGTACTTGGGCATGATGCTAAACTAAAATGTAAGGCTCATGTTAAAAAGGAAAAAAAAAAAAGAATTTATCCTAAAGTAAACAAAACGGTATTGGTTGCCAGGAAGACATTCTCAACTTACTATGCATAATAAATTGTTTTATATAAGCAGTTATTAAAACATATTTAGATGTATGGCTTGTAGATTTGGGGCTGCTCCAAGAAATCTAATATTAAAATTAAATAAAATTTTCAAAATAAAGTACTACATAATATTGTTAATATTGTTAATGCACCATGGTTCTTCAGAAATGACAACATCCATAGGAATTTAAAAATGGATACCGTCAGTGAAGAAATAAGAGTCATGGCAGAGAACCATGAAAAATAACTTCGCAGCCATTCAAACCCTGTTATGGTTCAAGTGTTATATCAAGAAGATTGACAAGGAGAAAACCTGAAGACTTGGTGCAGTGATATATGTATTTGCTTGAAAAAGGAAAATAGCAGAATATATTCATTGGAATAAAGTACTCCAGACGCTATTATTATGACAGTTAAGCTGCTAGATAAGTATTGTACTTAGTTGCAATATGAATTTAATGCTTTTATCGTAAGCAATATAATAAAAGCTCAAACTTATATCCATAAATTCGTCAGCAACGTTTTGTATTTAATAAGACTATTTCGTGAATAAAATAACAATGCTTAGCCTATATGAACACGAAGAATAATATTCCTAAAATGCCATTTGTCTTGACGTATATTTGCACCGAAATAAGTGTATCTTGACGTCCGTATCATAAATCATGGCCTCGTTGCCTACAGAATTCGTTGAACTGGTTCCACACACTCTCTGTTGTTTTTAGTATTCTGTGGCTTTGAGTTTTCAATTAATATGTCTATTTCAGCGATAAACCTTTCCCCAAAACTTCCTCCTTTATATATGGGAATATCTCTGCACACTGATACTATTATTATGAGACGACAATTAGTTTAGAGAGAAAACATATGCACGTGGGTGCGATAAATTTAGAAAAACAATTGCACTCGGGTATGGTAAAAAAAAAAAAAAAAAAAAAATGAAAATATGAAAATGCAGAGATAATGAGTTCCAATTGGTTGGAATTTTACGCGCCAATGTACTGGATTGGCCACTTCCTATGATTACATGTCATAACGAAATAGTCATCCTAATATATAAATAAAAACACACTATATAACTCCGTTCCAGGTATAGGAAAACATTCACTCATTGTTTTCTGAACCGTCTGATACCTTTGGACTCGCATCTGTTCCTTAACGGAACCAAAAAGTTGCTAGTCAGAGGGTGAGAAGTAAAGAGTATAGGGAGGATGTGGAAGAGATTCTCACCCAAATGTTCTGATCTTCTCCACTGTGGTACGGGTATGTGAATACGCGATTATCCTATTTCAGGATAACCTTCTTTCCCGGGCCCTTATCGAGCAAGGCACTACGAGGCTTCCAAAGTGTCTGGAAATATCAGACAGCATGTAAAGTTTGTCCAGGTTCAAGAAAAACAACCAGAAGCAATCCTGTGCATCCTAGAAGGCGTTACTCATAGCTTTTTCGTCTTTGATGGCGAATTCAAATGGTGTGATTTCGTACTCTCATATGCCATTGTTTTTAGGTTCATAATGATGGAACCAGCATTCATCGTTCATAACAATACTCAAAAAAATAAATACCTTAAATTTTGAAATCTGTGAAGGAGATTTTTGCTGATAGCTCCCTTCTGAAAATTGTGGTCTTGGGTCAATAAACGTGAAACCCAAATGGGCACAAACTTTTCAACAACCTAAGCTTTGTATCATTTCTTGCACTTCACTATGTCCTGCAAGTTCTGCAGTAATTTCAGCGACAGTGATACGCCTATCTGCTCTATCGATCTCATCAACTTTTTCCTTGCTGCGTTCCATGGAGATTCGTTCCGCTACGAGAGCTCACTTGATATGGTTATAATAAATAGAGAATTGTATATAACAATATTTTTTTTATTTTTGCAGTTGATATATCCGTTTTATCATCTTCGAAATGTTGCACCTATCTCCTAACCCATGCAGACATCTCCAATGAGGACGTTGAAGTCTGAGCTGAATTTTAGCAGCAGATGTTGATCTTTAACAAGGTATTAAATGGCATCATGCTATCGAAACGAAACATAGTGATCCTCCTCTTTGGAAATACTGCCTGAGTCATATGATTGAAGCCAATGATGTCAACATATAGTAATATGCTGTACAAATTCTGTAGATTACGTTTCTATAGTCCTTTGTTTATTTGTAATTTGAATTACAACAATAGATTTTCCACAACTTATAGTATGACCCTCATATTACATAATTTATTAACATTTCCCTCAATAAGTCAGAATGATCATTTTAAAAGCGTTGGAAACTCCAAAGATCTGTGACGCCAGCTGCTTGTAATGACGTCCGGAATTCAGTCGCCTTATCAGGCCGCCGGGTTTACAGGCGCTATTATTAAGAAATGAAATAAAATAGAGTTTTATTTATGGACGCTCCTTAATACTGTGTTCTCAGCGTGGGCATGAAAGACCGCTTAATTTTGCTCAGAGGCCTCTCTATCAGACTTAAGGTTCTTTTACGTGCCTTGAATCTACGACACGGGACCAACGGCTTTACTTCCCTTCCGAAGCCATGCTAAGGATTTTTACGCCTGAAAAAAATCCATCGTCCTCCGCCGGGTTTAACCCGCTACCTTGGGTGTATGAAGTTAACATGGTAACCATTACACCACGGAGGGCGTCTTGTGTTATTAAAAAAAAATTAAAACATCTATCCAACTATTATTAAACCTGATAAATCAATTACCCTTTTCTTAGAAACTAATTATGACATCAGACTTTAAAATGACAAATTTAGGAAACGAAAACTGTCACCTATACAGATCTATTGAACTAACACCCCCAGGAGCAAGAGATGAAATGAGGAAACCACAGAATGGTACAGACCTCAGAGGCCCGCGGAAATCCTAACATTTCCAAGCCTGATGACCCGTCCCGCTGCTGGAGCCGCCAGAGAGTGCTTTCAATAACTCGTCGACCTGGCAACTCTCTAATGTCCACGGAGAGTATTCTCTCTATTGAGCAACCCCGCCATCTCTCCGGCACTACAAATCTAGAAGCACACTTGAAAGATGACAAGGAAATGTGGAAGTTACATGAAGGAAATAGAGGGTTGAGAAACAATTTCAGGATTCGTTCTACCCACCGCGTGGAACATACGATAAACATATGTTTCAGAGTGGACGGTTAAATGAGTATAAACCCAGGACTATCCGAATGCCAGTCGACGTCATCTGGTTATCAGACCATTTATGTGCAGCCTTTAACATTGTTTCTTATTGGCGATTTCTCATTTGGAACAATTACGGTGATGGTAACGGTATTTGCTCATTTACTGCTGGTGTTTATCTTTGGGGAATTATCTTTAACTTTACACTCATTCACACTATCATTCATATTTCCACATTCTGTGGAGGATATAAAATAATGTTGGCTAGCAAAACATTGCCATCCTCCGGCGGGAATCGTAACCAAGACACCTCGCAAACATCATAATATATGCTTTCTTGGTTTGCTGATCTATATCTGTACAACGATTCCATTTATTAAAAGAGATATGTCTTTAACCTCCTCCATTACATACATTAAATATAGAGAAGATATTGCATTATACCAAAATATTCTGCACAAATATTTTACTGCAAATACACGTTTTGAGACCCACTTAAAAATAAGACAGTTTTAAGAATGATTGAAGAGCACAACTCAAAAACGAATAGTAGTTAAAAACCGAACTTAGTATTTTAATATCAGTATTTTTCAAAAATATGACCCGATGATGTTTCAAGAACATATCCACACCAAACCATTCTATACTTGCAAGAATATCGAAAATTCTGATTTTTTTCAAAATATTCATAATGACTTCCATTTAAGGACCTCTAAAGGCAACTGTTGCCACAAACCCAGTTTTTCTGAAAAAAATAGGTGACCATTTGTTTCGAAAGGCTTCGAGTGCGAGCAGCTTTTGTTGTTTATCCATTATCAAACATGTACACAGTCGACTGCTGTTTACGTTTTGGCTCATATTCATAGATCCATGATTTGTCACCTGTTACAATCCGTTTGAGATTGTGTCAAATTATGTTGAATCTAACAAGAGCAAACATTTTTTATCACTAAATGATCATGCAATATTTTATATATGCTGGTGGAACTGATGCCCTGGGTTGCCTCTGCCTCACAGAATGTGATATGACGATCTTGCACTATCAGATTTTGCACAGCATCAATGTTTTCTGCCACAACGGTCGATTTTGGACGACCTTCACGGATTTTGTCAGTGAGCGAGCAGCGGTCACGTTCAACTCCTGATATCAGGTTTCTCAATAGGAAAAGATACAGCTTCATCGCTATATACAGTTGATCAATCCACTCTTGTCTTGACAATCCACTTCAAAAATCCAGAACATTCACACGAGTTAATTCCATCTTTTCGCTGAGACAGAATTTTAGAGTCAATGTAAACAACACAAATAACCGGATAGGTAGAGTCAGACTGAATACAATACTACAGCCAGGATTTGAACCACGGATTTCCCGGTATCTAGCTAACATGACCACTTGCCGGCATGGCGTTTTATTCAACTGACTCGCATATTTCCTGGTAAACCATAAGGTGATCTGAAGTGATTCTGAGATGACGTACCCCAATGGCAACTTGCAATGTAGTAAGTACCTCAAGTCTCGGGCTTCATAGTTTAGCCAACTAGTATGGTCAGATAGTGTTAATTTAATTGTTTTAACACAAACCATGTATAGGAAGGAGTTGGAAAGGTAGAGTGCAACTGAAAAATGCAATGCCATAACCGGGATTTGAACTATGGGTCCTACACAAGGCTTGTGTGAAAAAACAATTAAATTAACACAAATAACGCTCTACTTATAAAATATCTGAAGTAGGTTAAGGCCAGGAATGTCAAATATTCCAGTGGAAACACCAGATGGTATCTATAGCAATCAATGTTACCAAGGGTTAAAATGCAAATAGTGGCCCTCGTACTCTCTCAGTATCAGTTGTAATCGTGTATTTACCAGTTGTACTTGCTTTTGGCAATAAAATATGGAAAATATGCTATTTCTCGCCACTCTTTCGTCACTGGCTTTCGTATTGTTTCAAGCGGATCTTCCACCTTTGGAATCACAGATTGAAATTCAGGATTATCCATTGCCGTGTGTAATATATTGCCATGTCTTTCTACTTACCATGTTTCTTTAAAGTTAAAGCAAATGCACAATATAGAGTTGTGTTGCACTCGTATAGCTAAAAATATTATTCTATCTGCTTCAAGTTAATTAAGGCACATATTTGTAACTGAATGGTACATAACCATTTGTTTGCTGGAAGTCTTCGGTGAGATACGGAAAACAAACAAGTGTCATCGGATCCTTCTTCAAGAGAATTTGAGCGCTCACACATCGAATTGATGACTCGTTTGCCACACAGTTTTGATTTTGAACCCAGATACTGTTTTTAGTTCCCAAACATCTAGATTAAAATGAGTGGACAACGATTTCCGTCGTCAGAAAAAGGCGTTCAAAAATCATGTTTTGGAGGTGTCTCAAGCAGATTGGAAAAAATGCTATGACAAATGATTCGAACGCAGGCTAAAGTGCATTGAGCATTAAGGATAATATTTCGAAAATCCATAAAGTAATTTTCAATGACAAACTGTTTTTTCATTATTAGGCTCCAAATATAGGCTGTGGAGGATGACTGACAGGGTCCTAGCTAGACAGAAAAGTCGTGTACTGTACCTCACTTATTATAAAAGTGACTGAACTAAATTATTATCATCAAAGTAAGATCAATAAGGGCAAGGGTTTTGATTTAATATATCAAAGTTTCATTTATATATTATTTATAACGGATAATTTATTGATTAACCTATTCAAAGGGAAAATCTCACATGTATTTAGTAAGCAAACATTTCATCGCTTTGATGTACGAAAGCTACCTTACTTAGAAGTAGTAAGAGCAAAGCTTCCTCTAAACCTTTAGCTAAAATGCACATATGCTCCAAACACTATAGCAATTCGTTATATAAGGTACAGCAGAATAATAAAACTTGAACCACGCTGAATTTAGAACGCCAGCATTAACAATGTAATTTCTATCTTAACAGTGAAATTAGCAATTGAAGTCAACACCGGTGCTATATGTCGCTATCAGTTTCAACTCGTAAATGACGAAAAAATGCTAGTATATAATTATCTCAATGGCACCATAAAAAATGTTGGGGAAATAAAACAATTAAAGACATAATACTAAAAATGATATTATGTATTACTAGGAAGGCGCCAAAACTATTATATGAGAGGAAAACTTGGATTATGAGAAGAAAAAAAAACAACAAAAAAGCTTAAAACATGTGAAATGATATTTTAAGAGCATTTGTCGTCCTCTGCGGTCTGGGGATAACATTCAATCCTCAGGTTCCAAAGGTCGCGGGTGATGGAATTTTTCGTCCTAGCATGGCTTCCTTCAGAAAGGAAGTAAAGATGTACGTCACGTAAAAAAACAAACTTAAGTCTAATAAAGAGGCCTCTGAGCAAAATTAAGCGGTTGTTCACGCCCAACGTAGAATGGGATGCCCATAATAACACTAAATTTAATTTTAAGAGCGGTTGCTAACTATAGGAAAACAGACCACCAAAAAGTGACGATATAAGAAGGGATAAATATGCACACACACACACACACACACACACACACACACATATGGTAAAACTCAAGTTTATAAAACCTAGTGGATAAGCTCTTAACTAAGAATGGATATAGAGATAGTGAGGTTACCATTTCATTTTAAGATGTACAAACCAACATGGAAGGGAAATGTTGGAAGACAGAATAAAATAGTAATAAAAAAGACGGCATGATCAAGATCTATAGATTACCATAGACAATAATGTATTATGCATGAATGAAGAAGAAGACAACAAACAGGACATTTTGTCACCTAATAATTTTTGGGACTTTCAGGCTAGGCTCAGAGTTGTGTTGTTGGATTATTTGTGTCGTATGCTTCAAAGAATAATGAGCATAAATACAAAGTTTGGTTTTTAATCGCCGTTTCGTTCTTAAGCTATGCTGCTCAAAGACACACACAAACACACACACACATATAGAAATTCTTTAAAAATGCTTTTAGCATTCACGGGGCCTAAAATAAGCACTTGTAATGCATTTTCCATGGCGAATTTTTTGTTGGATAATAATTAAATAATATTAATTAAATAAGATTTCAAATTATTAACTTGAAATCACTGATTTAATCCTCCTATTTTTATCAAAACATATGAAATCAAGGATCTTTAGAATGAGCCTTTTAATAACTATTAGGGTTGTAGTTAAATATAACATTTGATTTGCAGTGAAAAAGTATTGAATTATCAATCTTCCTTAATATTCTCTTTGCCTACTAGGTTTGTGTAGAGATGGTAATAATAATAATAATATTAATAATAATAATAATAATAATAATAATAATACTCTGTGTAAAGGACTACTTCTGCCTTCCGTTCTCCTTTATGGATTCGTATTATTAGTTCTATGTTGTGTTTACTCAAGGCAACGTAATGAAACTGCTAGTTTCTGTGAGAGAAACGTAATATCTGCAGTGGTCTTTATAGACACAGACCTCTTATACTGAGAGTTGTAATTCCGTTTCAACTATTAATTACATGCCGCCACTGAAAGCTAAAGGTGACTAAATTTATAAGTTGGTTCACGGGCTTTGGAATTTCCTGTATGAGACAAATCACTAGCTTGTTTAATTAACTGATGTTCTTGTTGCATGTTATCGACTTACGCAGCTGCAAGCGCATTAACATTCCATAAGTGGAAACAGAAACCGCCGAAACGGAAAGCAAAACCTAGCGGATATGAATAATAAAATTAACTCGTCTGTTTTAGAAGCTTTCTCTATTCGAATTATAGTTTTATTTCCCCCACAGGAAAGCATGAACTGTTATATAATATAATTATTAATTGGTTGTACTTTTATTACTAGTAATATCCCAAAGATGATTATTTATGGTTATTTTTACTGATGATACAACAATAATGAAAGTAGGAGTGAAAAGAGGAATCTATAAACTCCAAAAAATCAGCAAATAAAGCCAACAAGTGGATAAACAAATGCCATATTAAATTAAACGAGTACAACTTTATAAATGTTATATATAAAAATGTAATGTGCTACACTAACATAACTTTCTCCATCTGTTACGTAAAGAAGTAGTTATAGAAGATTATCCTATCATCTAATTCACATGCTAATATTTTTGTTAGTAATCCTGGGTGTAGGAAGGGGTACGGTCAACTGCGGAACAATGAGGAAATTTGGGGCGCATAGTGAAACGATAGAGAGCAAAATCAGAGCGGATAAATATTGGATGAGAATCGTCTATGGAAACCAATCTCTAATTAGGGCAGTCTGCTATCGTGAACAGTTGAGAATGGAAGGTAATTCGACGTGGGCAATCAAAATAAAGAAAGGTTTGGATGGTGGGGCAGTGAAACAGACAAGTGCATTTGGAGAAAAATTAAGAACCGTCTATGTGATATTGACAGACAGCAAATAATTGCGCAAAGCACTTTGGTTTCATTGGAAGTACAGTGTGGGCTAAAATCGAGTTCAGTATGGAACAATACATTAAAACAGGCTCAAAACTCATTAGACAGGGGATGCGTGGATTTGACTAGGAGCATGGTGGATGATAAAAATTACTGACGAGAATGGTATGACAATCTGCCCAATTTGCGAGGTAGAAGACTCATATCTTGGCAAGATACGGGAGTACGGAGGATGGAGGGAAAAGTATTTGTCACGATCCTGTACTACAGTACCGGAGTCTGGTGAGGATGCCCACTCTCCCTGTATGGTTACTGGTTTTTACTGTTCCTTTACACAAACATATACACATTGCACAAACATATAACACTCATGCCCAAAGTGGGACTCGAACCCGCGATCCCCTGCCCACGAAGCACCAAAGCGAGACGCCTTAGCGATCGTGGTCATGGGGACCAGCTGGGTTAGGAGCATGTTGAACGCTACTGGCAAGCACGGAAGACACAACAGGATAGGCAAATTTCTATTTAAGGCGTGACAGCTTAGATCTGGGGGGGGGGGCGGAATAAGATGAGCTAAAAGTAACTATAATGCTTTATATATTTATATTATGTCATCCTTTTCGGTCATTGTTTGTTGTGGTGTTAGTAGTGTCTTTATATTGTGCTCATAATTGTGTTTGTTTACTATAGTATATATTTTTTTGCTGGTGTTTAATGCCTGTTTTACTACTTGTGGCACCGCAGGCGATGACACTCATGATACATGAATGAAGATGGAGCACCGGTGGAATGAGATGGCGGAGGAAACCGAAGAGCCCAGAAAAAACCCGCCCCTGCGCCGCTTTGTCCACCACATATCTCATATTCGGTCGCTTGGGATCGAATGGTGAGAGGCGAATGGTCTAACCACTCGGCCACGCCTCGGCCCATTTACTATAATAGACTACATTAATATATCGGAATACGTTTATTGTGTATTGTAAAATTAAGATAATGTATTTGAATATCTTTGTCCTTTTATTTTCGTGTTCACTTTTTGATTTTAATATTACTTATCATTTTGGGTATTGTATAAGCACGTACGGCCTTGGGCCCGTGCGATTGATGAAAAACAGTGTATGTATGCTGGTATTTAAAAAAAATACACTTATTCATTCGTTCAATTGAGAAAAACATAAGTAGAAATGGGCTTATTACTTGGTTCCTTGTAATTAGAACAGAAATAAGGGAACACACTAGGATAAAGCGACAGTACAATACTTTAAAAAGTACATGCCAAAAGACCATATATATATATATATATAATTCTCAAGATTTATTTAACCGGAAAACAAATAAAAAGAACTCGACTCTGCAAATAACTAAAACATTAGACTTGATGTAACATGTTCTATAATAACTAACAATAACTTGCCTATAGCAATGATGTGATTTTTGCAAGAAATATTACCAGATAAGCTACTACTTAATTGCAACTTTTGTTCTAAAAATTAAAAAAAAACACAGCTTATAGGTGTAAGGATATTTTTCAGGAGCCTAAACGTATGTAATTGATTTTCACTGGAGAAGGTGGCAGTGGCTACTTCACTCATAGGATAAAAAAAAATTAAATAGGAACGCTTATCTACATTAAAACTATAAAGAGAGAAAGCGTGTTTGTATTTTTGAGGTGTGGTAATCTGAATAATCTCTCAACTAAATTCGTTTATAACTCTTTCAAAATTGAAAAGATCTACTCTTTCAGATGGTTATATGCCATGTAATGTTTCTCGGTTTCGAAAGCTGGGGTTAGAGTCCTTATTAGTGTGACAAAATTTCAATCCCGTTTCATTTAAATAGAGGTCAGATGCTACCTTAGGTATTTTATTTCAAATATAACATAGTTTTATAAGCTATAAATTAATAAATGAAATTTCCTTTGATAAGTTAATAAACAACTTGGAATATCGTTATGTATATTAGGTATTTCATTGTTGTAGTACTCGGGCAGCTGATAATTGACATTCATAAATCACAAATAAGTACAAAAGCATATTTTTTTGTTTTGAAATTTTAGGTCTTAGTTATACATTTCGAATATAATCATATTGTCAAAAGTCAGGGGAGATTGGTCACCTGCATGACCATCAAGTGAAGTTATGCTGGTCTTTATCACTGCTTTTAATTATTGTCATGTATGCGGCAAACTAAGAAAATGCTATACAATTACAAAACAATCGGAAACGGAAGAATACTAACACCTGCAAAAATGATAAGGTTTCAAATATCAAAGCAGTTTGTCTTCATATTGTAATGTAGCTATCATGGGCGGGGCTTGTGTCTATCCGACCTGAGAAACTCTACTGGGGTGATATGACACTCTCTCCCTGACATAATTTACAGGAACGCCTTCGAGACACAACCTGATAATTCCGCATGTTTCATTCCCCACCTTCCAAATCTTCTGCGATTAAATAAAGAGTGTGTTCCCGACAAATAAGTTGGATTATAACAAGCTCGGGAACTCCAGTTCTGTATTCGACATATACTGAGAGACGGAAGCAAACAGCAGTTGATTTGCACGTTGTTTATTACAGCAATACGTGTAAAAAAGAAAATCACAATGAAACTTTACTCAGTCAAAATAGATAATTAAAAACTAAAAACAGCACACTCAAAATATTTGGTCTAAGATCGTTCCAAGATAATGCTCAAAATGTTATAATTTTTTTTTTATTTTTTAGAAGTATGTAAATATTCGTTTCCCGATTCCTTATACGTTTTAGGATTCCCTTATCCAAAAAGGAATGTTTAGAAAAAGCTTTGGGTATTTTTTATTGCGTTAAACGCACGCTTTAACTGCAGATAACAACACTGATCACATACGAAATGAAGATGGAGCACCGGTGGAATGCGATGGCGGGGAAAACCGGAACACCCGGAGAAAATCCGTCCTTGCGCCGCTTTGTCCACCACAAATCCCACAATGCTCTCCTGGGATCGAACCCCCGCCGCCTTGGTAGGAGGCAATTGGTCTAGACACTGGCCACGGTGCGGCCGTGTGTCTGTGTCTGTGAACAATATTAACCCAAAAACGAAAATCCGGTTAAATACCAAAGTTGGTAATTAAGTTCCGCTTCTTCCAAATATGCCGTACTATGATTTTCAAGTAAAACAACCACCCCAAACTGCCGTTTACATGCAAAAAATATTAGATAATTTTGATATTCTCAAAAAAATTGCTCTAGCAATTTTGATAAAAATACCGTGTATTAAACATATTTACATAACATATACAATGTGTATCTGAATTTTCTGGGAATAGCCTCCGAAGCCCTCTCCTTACTGGAGGGCATCTGCACAACTGGTAAACAGTAAGAGATAAAATAAGCTTACTACACAACAAATTTAGACAGTAAAAAAGTTATGCATATACATTTTTAATGTGGGGTTAACCATTTCTCATATATTTCTTGTTTCAGTTTTGATATAAATAAATCTTTCTCAAACAGGAATTCGTCATTCGTGTTTTTCTATTTCTTTTTTTATTTTTTATTTTTACTTTCTTTACGAACTATGTATATAGTGTGTATAGAGAAGGTATTGTATTGTACCCAAAAATTCGATACTGAGATTTCACCGGAAATACATGTTTTGAGACTCCCTGAATCCAAAACATGCATTTTGAGAAAAATATCCGTGTGTGTGGGTCTGTCTGTCTGTCTGAGAGTATGTCTATGTGTGTGTGTGTGTGTGTGTCTGTGGGCAGCATAACGCAAAAACGAAAGGACCGTTAAAGCCCAAACTTGGTATTTAAGTTTGGTTTCTTCCAAGGATGCCATACGAAGATTTTCAAGAAAATTCCCCCATCCCAAACTACACTTTAAATGGTAAAAATTCAATTTTTTTTTATTTTCTTAAAAATGGTTCTAATGATTTTGATTAAAATACTATATATTAAAGATATTTACCTGACAAATAAAATGTATATCTTGAATTTTCTGGGAATAGCCTCTGAAGACTACTTTGTTCTGGATGCATTTTACGGAATTGTGCATAAATGCTAAACCGTAAGAGATGGACAAAAGTTGCTGTATAAAAAATAGCTCGCGATAAAACACACCATTTATTTATATACATTTTTTTCGTGGAGTTGATCATTTTTAAGATATTCTTGGTTTTTCGTTTCTGCTTTGAAAAACACTTTTTTCATACAGGAATTTGTTAACTCCTGTCCATGCAAACAAAGGAACTTCAGTTACAAAGCAACCAGCTTTTGGCTATCGTTTAAACCTATGGTACTCCCTCATTTCGCTTCTATTTACAAGGAAGCAAACAATATGACTATTTCTGCTAATGTTTCTGGATTAGCATGAAGTAAATAGACGCATAAGCTTTTTACCTACAATTTGTTGCAGAGATGTAGAGAAAGTCATGTGAATGGAACACATCACATTTTTTACTCCTGGCATGAGAAGAGAACTTAACTTCACTGACATAGAAACCAGCTTTTGTATCATTTTAACCTAGTGTACTTCCTTATTTTCCTTCTACTTAGAAGAAACTAAGTAAGAAGGCCATTTTTACTAATGTTGATCTCGATTAGCGTGAAGTAGATGAAAAATAAGCTTTTTACTTTCTCTATACAGTACTGTGTACATAATGTATAGAGGAAGTATTAATTCCACCTAAAAATTCGATACCGAGATTTCACTGGAAATACATGTTTTAACACTCCGTGAATAAAAAAATAAGCATTTTCAAAAAAAAAGGTCCGTGTGTATGTGTGTGTATGTCTGGCTGTCTGGCTGTGTGTGTCTGTGGACAGCATAGCTCAAAAACGAAAAGAACGTTAAATACTAAACTTGGTATTTGGGTTTGGTATCTTCCAAGGATGCGACGCAAAAATTTTCAAGAAAATCCCCCCACCCCTAACTATCCTTTACATGGAAAAATTTTCGAAAATTCTGGTTTTCTAAAGAATGGCTCTAATGATTTTGATTATAATCCAGTGTATTAAAGACATTTACATACCAAATAAAATGTATATCTAGAATTTTCTGCGAATAACCTCTGAAGAGCTCTTTATTCTGCATGAATTTTGCTAAATGTTGCTTAACTGCTAGATGGTAAGAGATAGACAAACAATTACTATACAGAAAATGTTGATCTGATCAAAACACACAATATATGTCCTTTACATTTTTGCTGTGGACGTAACCGTTTCCAAGGTATTCCTTGTTTTTGGTTTCAGTTCTGAGTACTTATACTTTTCTCAGACAGGAAGTATCCGTTTTTCTTTTATTCTACCCCTGGCCAAGCAAAGAAGCAATTTGCAATGACAATCGAATAACGGCAGATTTTGACCAGCGGTTTAGCCTAGTGTATTCCCTTGTTGTTTTTTTTTTTTTCTCTACTTAAAAGGAACTAAGTAGTAAGAACATTCTGCTAATGATTATCTCGATTATCAAGGTGCAGAAAGAAGAAGAATCTTATGTAAGAGGTTTGTAGAAGAGCTAGAGAAAGTCATATGAGTGCAACACATCATATTTTTCAAGAACAGTTTGTTACAGAATAGGAATAGAAACTCAATCAAATGAAACACGGCAGATGTTTGCATTTACAAAATTGTATGTTTACAACATTTAATAGCTTGAACTGTTTAGCTTTTAAACCAGTCACCAGAACTACCAGGAGATGATTCATCATGCGATTTTTCTTGTCATTTTATTTACAGAATTCCCCGGCAACAACCTTAACTGGCACACATTGAGCTATTTTTTATTTTATGCCATTTGAATAACAGCCATTAAAGAATGCAACGATAGTAGAAGAAAAAGAGAAATGGTAAAAAGAAAACAGGTCTTGGCAAGGAAATTTGGCTCAGAATACGACGCCACAATCCTTCGCTAATCTGATATTAAAAATTATGCAGATGGAAACTGACGGTTTCGCTTTCACAAAAAAGAAGAGAAAAATGGTTCTCTTTCCAACCATTTGCCTGCTATATCGAATTCAGACGCGTGATTGCCTTTGAAAGAGAGCCATGAATATACATGTTTCCGTTTCGCCATGACAAATATAATAACGAGAGTTCTGTGTGATCTGTTACTGTCCAAGTTTTGATAGCAGCTATCAGTATATAATGCAGAAGATGTATTATTTTTAATTTCTCTACAGATGTACGTTATAGGCAAAGATAGTGCAATCCACCAAAAACTAGATAGAGATTTCACCGGAAATAAGTGCTTTGAAGAGCCCTGAATGTAATCTGATGTGTTGCATTCACATGCCTTTCTGTAGCTGTTCACAAGCAAATTTTCCTTATGAAAGATTATTCTCTTAACTACGTCATGCTAATCTGTATAAATATTAGCATGGTTTTATTACTTCATTTCTCCTAAAAAAAAAAAAAAGGAAATAAGGTGATACCTTGTACAAAGCGATAGTAAAATCTTTTAAAATCTATCGCTTGATAAAGTAATTGAAATTCGATTCTCTTTTACATTCCAGGAAGTAAAACAAAAGAATTGGAGCCAGAATTGACAAATTTTGAGAAAAGTTTTTTTTAATACTTTAAAACTGAAACTAATAATAAGAAATATTTCGAAACGAATAATTCCACTACTCTATACAAGATAGCTCAACAGCGTCGTATTTCATGTTTCCAGATAAGCATTAGTGCGATAAAGATGTTGCCGAATTCAACCGGGCAATTGGTATCATACTTCGGTCAGTGGCGGGTGAGCGAGGGATCTTTTCTACACACTTCTTAAACGTCATTGAAAACGGAGAGACTTTCCAGCCCGTGATGATACACAAGGGACTAAAACGTTGTTAAAGGTTTTCTTCTTCAGTTACACATCCTTTATTGTGATAGTCACCTGTCACTTTTCCCCAACAGCTCTATTTTGTAATTGTGTATACGCTGTTCTTATTTAAAGTTGGAGACTAGATGCACTGAAGGGAAAAGCAAAACATTAAGGTACCGTAACAAAACCCACAAATGAGAGTACGCAGTCTTTCATTGCATTCATTGTTATAGTTGTTGTTGTTATTATTATTATTATTATTATTATTATTAATTATAATCATTCTTATTATCGGTATCTACATTACACGCTTAGCAAAGTTAAACAACACGTGAAAAATCAAAACGAAAACCATATAAATACGAGAGCACGTAGTGGACAATATAATAATGATGATGATGATAATATTATTATTATTATTAATTAGTTTACTCAGTTGAAGGCTGCCGTGGACAAAGTATAACTACATAATTAACATTTTAACAATAATTTACAGGGATAAAATAAATTGTATATAACTAAGTAGAGAAAACATTAAATTGGAAATGATAAACTTAAATTCTAATACAAAGAGCGGAAACCAATTTTGATATAATAACACTACATTACTAGTTTCAAAATCATACAAATTTAATAAATTGACAAAGCATCAGCATTAAAATAAATACAAATGATTTCTGAGGATGGAAATAGATCCTCTGATTGCCATGATTGCTATTGTATACGTAGGCGTTTATCCAGATAATAATCTATCCAAAATTGATGTACTTTTTTGGGCATTGTCCCTCTGGCTCTTATCATTCATCCGGTGAGAGTATATTTTTAAGATTATATTTGTCCTTGCAAATTGGAATGGTAGATTCATAAATTGCCTTTTTTTCTGTGTCCACTTCTTCCTGTTGTTCACTCAAAGCGAACAGTAGGATCGAGGATCACTTGGCTACCATCCGATGTCTTATAAGCAATGATATCAACGTGCCTGCACAAACCATGCACCTTCTCATGGACCTCCAATCCTTTATTATTTCATTGTATTTATTATTATTATTATTATTTATTATTATCGTCTCTACTATTATATTATTGTGCACTATACGATAGCGGAATAAGTCAAAACATAAAAGTGATAACGTGCATACACAAAAACATGTGATGTTTCACTATTATTATTGTTATTATTATTATTATTATTATTATTATTATTATTATTATTATTACCACTGCTTACGTATCAGAGAAAACGCACAGCATGAAAGCGTCGTAACAAAAGGTCTGGAAAATCGTCACGGAACATTTCCCTTTATTATTAACATTACCCATTAGACACTAATAGAATAAATCAAAACATTGAAACCTCGAAATGAAAAGCATGCAAACACAAAAACAAATAAAATTTCACAATATTGTTCTTATGTTTACATAGTTCATTTACGCTGTTTTACTGTTTTGATTCATTCTGCTGAGCGTCATAATAAATGGTGAAAACACAGCAAGGTCCATTTTTCGTTACGATATCGTCATGGAAATGGAAATGGCGTGTTATTAATGGACGCTCTTTAACAGCTATAGTTCTCAGCGTCCCATTCTATACTGGGCGTGAAAGACCGCTTACTTTTGCTCAGAGACCTCTCTATCAGACTTGAGGTTCTTTTACGTGCCATAAATCTACGACACGGGACCCACGTCTTTACTTCCCTTCCGAAGGAAGCCATGCTAAGGATTTTTACGCCCGAAAAGATCCATCGTCCTCCGCCATGTTTGACCCGCGACCTTAGGTATATGAAGTTAGCGTGTTAACCATTACACCACGGAGGGTGACTGCGGTATCTCATGGATCGATATATTGTATTAGGCGTATTCTGCGAAATAATAACAATACTAATAATAATTATTATTAATTATAATTATAATTATTATTATTTAAACACTGTATGCTGTCGTGTTTGCATATTTTTCTTTACATGCTTTCATGTTTGATTCATTGTGCTAAGGGACGCCGCGCCGTGACCAAGTGGTTAGACCATTCGCTTATCACCAAGGTCCGCTTCAATTCCAGGCGACCGCATGTGGGATTTGTGGTGAAAAAGCGGTGCAGGGGCGGGCTTTCTCCGGATTTTCCGGTTTCCCCTACCGCCGCATTCCACTGATGTCCCTCTTCATTCATGTAAGAACAGAGTCATCGCCTGTGGTGCCATAGTAGCAAAGGCAGGCGTTAAACACCATAAAAATGAGCTAAGCATAATAATATTACTGATGATAGTAATAAAGTAAAATGCTAAATGCTCTTGTGTTTGCGTATTTTTCGTTACGATGCTTTGATGTTTTGATTTATTATACAAATCGTATACTATTAATGGTAATAATTAATGAAACACTACTTGATGCTTTTCGCTACAATGTTTCCACTAAGCAATGCAGTGAAACGCTCCGTACTTTCATTTGTGATTGTTTTAAGTACCTTAATGTTTTGATGTACACTTGAGTGGACATTGTCTCCAATGTTAAACAAGAACAGCGTATACACAATTACAAAATTAGCTGATAGGTGACTTTACTCTCACAATAAAGACTTTGTAGGGGAAAGCAGCAAACAACGTTTTCATCACGGACTGGAAACTACGAGAGCGTAATTCTCTAACTGTTTTCGCTTATTTGCAAGAGGTATGCAAAGGGTCGCTCGCACTATTTGCTCACCCACCATTGACCGGTGTTTTCTCCCTATTGCCCCGTTGAATTTGGCAACTTCACTATCGCACGAAGGGTTACATGCACACGTGAAATTCGGCGTTATTAATGAAATCTATATTTTCATCTTTGTGGAATAGGAAGTCCTTGCTCCAAATATAAGCTGCTGTATTCAGCTTGAAGTACCCGAGATCAAATCTGGAAAATGTCGCGTTTAGGCAGTGGAGCATCAAGAGATGGACATTCCTTACCTGCAGGCGGCCTTCCGAATGATTGGAGACACCGTCCTGGTTAGCGTCTTGCACGGGCGAAAATGAATCAGAAGTGTTGGTATTGAACTGTTAATGTAGTGCTTAAAAATCAAGTTCGTTTCGCTTAATGCAAAATATATTATTCTCTTCTTGTGCACAATCTTCTTCACATTTACCAGTGCTATGCCATGCATTCTATACACGTATTGAGCGCCATTTGAACGCCGCGCCGTGGCCGTTGGTTTGACAACTCGCTTTTCACCAAGGAAGGTCGACTCGGTTTCTATCATAGCCGACCGCATGTGGGATTTGTGGTGGGCAAAGCGGCGCAGGGGCGGGTTTTCTCTGTGTTCTCCAGTTTCCCCGCCTTCGCATTTCACCGATGCTCCTTTTTCATTCCAGTGTCATCAGTGTCATTTCTTGCTGGTGTAAACATTATAAAAAACTCATTTATACTTCCTGAAATTGAAAACAACAGCTTGTATCTTCAACATGAATTTTGTTATACTGCATAAATGATTCAAGAAAGCGCCTAAGGTATTTGCATTATGAGTGCAGTGTGAGCGCACAGCAGCCGACCTGTCGCAACAAGCCGAACACCGTCACCTGATCCTTCAACCCTAAGAAAATGACAAGGAAGTGATGGGTATAAGGGAAGATGAAAGGAAAATCGGGTTGAAAGATGAACCACATTGTATTCGCCTACTGGTCCAGGAAACCACTAAAAAGCTATGCGTTAAACTGGGCGATTGTGGGGGATCGAACCCGGAACATACCGAATGAGGCCACAGTTACCGCCTCTGGATTCCCTAATACGGATGAGAGCTATGAATGTCGTGGGTTAATGCACATTTGTTGTTATTATTACAAATGTTGTATAAATACGCAAAAAGTGCTGAGAAAATAGTGCAAAAGGGACCTGGAACTACATCACAATATATATTTTCTTAACAACCTTGATTCTCTATTACTTTTCAGTGGACCATGTTGTGTTATAGAGCAATTAACATTGACCTTCTATTCGTAGGAAAACTATGGTAAATAATGCGGCTAAACTTTTGGGGAAAAAAAAATAACAGGAAGTTTTATACAGAGAAACTGCAATTATTTAAAGCAAGAAAAGAAAGAGGGTAAAAGGAGAAAATTCTTCAAAGAAAGGCACAAATAAAACGAAAATAAGAACCACTACAAAACTTTCTTTGACATTTCATGCTCTAACAACTTCTGAAGAGGGAGCGGAGAAAATCATTGAGAATATTCAAGTAATTGCATTGAAATGTTCTGCCAATTGACTACTTCTTTCGTTATGCTACAGTTTTGTCAATTGCTTTACTGTACAGTTGTAATATGAAAGCTCTTTGATGTTCCGATGATGCATTCAGAGATGAATAGAAAATACGAGAATGAAGTTGAATGTGTCATCCAAAGGTTTCCGTATGAAAAGAGCGTGTCAGCTGCAATACATCAGCCATTTTAAATACTCTGTTTTGGTATTTATAGGGCTAAATCTGTCTATACACTCTCCAAAAGAGATAACATTTTAAAGTTTTAACCGTATACGCATATTATATCTATAGAAACAAAAGCTATAAGCATTCAAAGACTTCAAAATTTTTACATTGATGGATCTCATTCGTCAAGAGGCTTAGAATGTGTAATTATGTACAATGATGACCCAACTAAATGCAAATTAATTTATATATGCTGGCTCTTCTTCTGTGAGCTCTTCGCAACTAGTAGATGTTTAGAAATAATGAAAAATTCCAAGGAATTTAAATTTACACAGTGCAAGCATCCTAAATAATGAAAAAAGAAAGGAACCAATCATTTAAGAAATAAATATCTTTACAACGAAATTCATGTAAAGAAACAAATTATATGAATATTATCCCATATTGGACGGTATCAATCAGATAAAGCAGGCAATAACACAATACTCACCAGTCACAACAACACTAACAAAAAGCGACAACAAACGGATCACACCGTTCATTAATCAGTGGTGCAAGATAATGCAGCAATAAGTTTATATGCATATGGCAGTGACCTAGTAAATTTACAAATAAATATAAATTTAACCTCCAATATCCTGGTACAAATGATGTCAAGTTGTGTACTAAATCCAACATAGAGAAGTAATTCTTTTTAACTTTGAGACACCTCACTTTCAACCTCAACCCAACCTTTGTGACAGAGTCGTCTAATGTGTAAAAATGTTAATATTTTTAAGTTAAGTTTTTGACAATAACCTAGGTTCTAACATCCGTATTGATAAATTATAAAGTAAATTAAGCTCTGGATTATTCGTTTTGAGATATATGCCCAGTTTTTTCTCCATTGACACAGGTAAATTGGTACACTTCATATTAATATATTCACGTACTTCCTATACCATCAAGCTAAAGGGAATATGTCCAAATCAAATTTAAATAAAAAGTATAGCAATATTGCTGATTGGTCAGAAATAAATTATTAAAAAAAATAAAATAAAAAGTTTATCCTGCAGAAAAGAAGCAGGATACCAAGCTAAAATAACACTTGCAACACCCTGTAATTCTTAGTTTAAAAACTAAATATAATAAATTCTTTCTTGTATATTTATTTTGTGAACAACGTTATTTATATATCTGCAAACTTCCACGGCCGTAGTCTATTGAGCTTAAGCCGACAGAGAGCAGCTTAAAAAATGTCGCACCGGAAACCATAACCTCAACGTTATTTATATACAATAGAAACACAATAAATACCAATTCCAAAATTGATTTGGTTGGTGAGTGATAAATTACCGCCTGCGATGCCGTTAGTAGTTAAAGCGGGCGTTAAACACTACCAAAAAAAAAAGAGTGATAAATTGATTAAAATTAACATCCATAATAGTGAGACAAGAATAAGAATTAGTCAAAGGGCATAAGTTAATTTTTTTTTAATGTAAGCCTGATTTCTTAGGGCCAAAACTGCTTAACAAAATTGCACTCAGGTTAAAAGTACTGTACCACCTGCTAAGATTAAGCTAAATTTACTAAGCTTTTGTAAAGAATATATTTTCAGATTCTTGTGCTGTCTTATAAATTTGAATTTACTCTTTAATTTAATATATAGGTAATAGTTGTAGATTAATTCCTGGTATTTAAACAGGTTTTCAAAATGGCCTTACAGCCACCCTTTTATACTCTATGATCTACACCACTTCAGAGAAACATTCATAACTCTTATACTCTCTGGAGTAGAGCAGTAAATTTAGGCTCATCAGATTTTTGTGTATATTTTTACCTTAACTGCTACATAGAGTAGATAAGAAGGAAAAGTATTAAAGTATTAAAAAATTCAATGGAAATATATGTTTTTATCACCAATTAATCCAAAATCGCGTTTATATTAAAAGTTTCGTGTGTTTTTTGTGTCTGTATACGTGACTGTGAACAGCAAGTGCTGTTTGTGCTTGCTGTCTTCCAAAGATGTGCACGTAGATTAAAAAAAAGTATTAACACCCCAGCTACTGTTTACACATAACATGTTTTGAAATTTTACATTGTTTAAAAATCGCCTTAATAACTTTAATTAAAACACCGTATATTAAATATGTTAACAATATATACCTTAAACTTTCTAAGAATCGCCTAAGAAATCCACTTCATTCGAAAGGAATTTTTTTATAATCTTGCCTGGCACATTTAATTTAGGCGAAAGTTGATATATACATTGTTTTCTCTACACATTACATAGTAGGTAGAGCAGAAATAATTGTCATTCAGGGTCAAAATTTCACCGGCAATAAATATTTTGAGGTCATCTGGTCTCAAAAAAGGTTAAAAAATGTGTTGTGCTCCATTCACATGACTTTCTCTACTTCTGTGTAACAAATGTTTGTTAATAAGCTTATTCTTCTATTTATTTTATGCTAATCGAGATAAAACTAGTAAAAATAGTCTTATTACTTGCTTCTTTGTAAATAGAAGCGAAATAAGGGAGTATCATAGGTTAAAGTGAAGTCAAAGTTGGTTACTAGGTGACTGAAGCTCCTTTGACAAATTCGTGTATGAGAAGCTGAAACCAAAACCAAGAAATATCTCAAAAACAATCAACTCCTCAAAAAAAAATGTATAAAACATAAATTGTGTGTTTTAATGTGCTCTACATTTTCTGTGTGGTAAGTTTTTGTCCATTTCTTACTGTTTAGCAGTTATACAAAAGTTCGTAAAATTCATCCAAAATAAAGTAGTTTTCAGAGGCTATTCCCAGAAAATTCAAGACATGCATATTGTTTGTCAGGTAAATATCTTTACTGTACGATATTTTAATCAAAATCATTAAAGAAATTTTTGAAAAATCAAAATTTTCGAAAAAAGTTCGAAGTAATGGGAAGTTGAGGGTGGGGAGATTTACTTGAAAATCTTCGTGTCGCATCCTTGGAAGATACCAAACTTAAATACCAAGTTTGGTATTTAACGGTCTTTTCTTTTTGAGCTATGCTGTCCACAGACACACACACACGCGCGCGCGCGCGCGTGCGCCTCTTCACTCTCGATGACTTTTGCATAACTTATATTCCATGAAAGATAGACTCACAAAATATAAATCTCGTCAAAATAATTTAAGTTCTTTACATTTTTGCTGGGGAGTTAACCATTCTAAAAACAGTCGTTATTTTTTCAATTTTAAAAATGTACTTTTAGACATTAGCAGAAGTGATTCCTTGTAATAAGAGGAGAAATAGGGATCCGGTAGGCTAAAGAAATAGTCAAATCTTTTAAAAGATTGTTGCCATGGAATTTAAAATTCCCATATGAGAAATTATTTAAAAACTGAAACCAATAACAAGGAATATCTCGAAAATAGTTAAATCCACGAAAAAATGGTCATTACATAAATTGTGTGTATTCACGAAATTTACAATTTTTGTATAGTAAGTTTTTCTCTCTTACGATTTAATAGTTAAGCAAAAATCAGCAAAATTCATCCAGAATAAAAGGGTTTTCAGAGGCTTATCCCAAAAAATTCAAGATATATATTTTATTTGTCACGCATGTATCTTTAATATACGTATTTTAATTAAAATCGTTAGAGCTCTTTTTGGTAAAATCAAAATTTCCGATTTTTTTTCCGTGTAAATGGTAGTTGGCAGTGAGGAATTTCTCAAAATCTTCGCATCCTTGGAAAATACTACACTTAAATACCAAGTTTGGTATTTTACCGACATTTCGTTTCTGAGTAATGTGTTCACAGACACAAATGTACTTTTTTTTTTTTTTTTTTTTTTTTTTGCATACAGATGACCGTAAAACGTAACATTCCTGTTATATCTTGAAATCGATATTTTTGGTGAAATACAAGACTTTCTCTATATGCTATGCACAATTCACAAACGCGTTAGGAATGAAAAATGAACTCTTTATAATAATAGTTGACATAAATCCGATAAAGGATAGATGATACATTAAGTCATGCGAATTTAATAAATCATAATTTGTTTATTAGTACTTTTCCTTTTGCAATAAATAACATGTTAGTTCTGAGAACTGCTAAGAGAGGTCTCACTCAACCTTTCACCTGCACATAAACACGAAATACAATTTGACTGAACGTTGACGTTGCTGTTTGCTTTTCGGTTAATTAGGGAGATTTGAACACATTGCCTGAGGTGCCTTTCCTGCCACACCATTCATTCTGTTTACCCTGCAGTTAATTTCCACCAGTAGAGCATCTTGTTGCACACGGCGCTGCAATTTTGTAAAACATTTTGTTAATTACACTATCTTTAGGTGCACCTGACAACTCTTCCGGTGGCTTCCTAGCAAACGTTAGCCAGTAAATTCCACTTGCTTGGTAATGAAGCGATACAAATGGTGGCAGGGGCCATTGTATTTAGAGGGGCGGAAGTTCACATCAGAATTTTAACAAACTGTGTTTTCTACACAGTTTTTGTTGCTGACTCTGCAACAATATGTGCTCTAAGCCATGGGTTTTCAGGGTTGGCGGGTGAATCCTGGGATAGTTTCTCAACTATCACGATTTAAATTCAAATTCCCCTTGTTTCGTTGCTTTTCTCATATTTCAAAAGTGATTCCAGTTTTAATGCCGTATGGTGATGTCAGGCAGATGGCGCGAATGCGTGCGCAAATGAAAAAATAGTTCCCTTAGATACTAGAGGGATGTCTGGTTGGCGGGTAGCAAAATCTCTTTCAGGGCAGCTCCAGCAATGGGACGGGTCTTCGAAAATAGCTTCCTCGAGTTTCTATGGCCAGTCTGCCTACCACCTGTGGCCTCCTCTCTTCAACGCCCCTTCCATAGTGGGTAACCGCATCAAAGATGCATCAAAGTATAAGGGCAAAATCTAGCATATAAATTATCCTGTGTAGTTTAAAATCCGCCAAAAATATTTTAAACTGGAAGGTGAATCAAACTTAAACTATCATGAATCATAGATTAATTTACATTGAGTATAATGTAGGCAGCATTGTGAAGAAACAGGTTATATTAAGGCCACGTCGTGGCCCAGTGGTTAGACCACTCACGTCTCACCTAGGCGGCCCAGGTTCGATTCCAAGCGACCGTTTATGGAATTTGTGATGGACAAAGGGACGCAGGTTTTTCTCCGGGTTCTCCGGTTTCCCCCGCCATCACAGTCCACCGGTGCTCCGCCTTCATTCATATATCATCAGTGGCATGCCTACGGTGCCATTTATAGTAAAACCGGGCGTTGAGCACTATAAAAAGGGATATATTAAGTCAAAAGATTTTTATAACTATGAGGGGTATCCGGAAAGTAAGTACCATCTCGTTCTACCCCCACCGCAACGCTACTGTCGCAGTTCAACGTATGCACACACATCTTATCCCACTTGCGTTTATCCCACTGATACCATTACAACCGGATGATGTTTTTACAATTGTTAGCTATGCTTCAAAATGTTTAAGACAATTTATGATCCCGTCGACTGTGAAGTACTTTGTGTAATACGGCTTTTGAATGCAAGGAATAATATATCAGTTAAAATTCAATGTCAACTTTTAGGCATTTAGTGTGGAAATGTAATGGCAGATGGAATGTTCAAAAAGTGGGTTAGGCAGTTCAATGATGGATGGTGTAATGTTCATGACGAAGCAGGAAATGGGCGGCCTTCTGTTGCCTCTGATTGTTTGGTTGAACAAGTAAATGAGCAAGTCGTGAAAACAGATGGTTAAAAATAAGAGTTTTTGTGATATGTTTCAAAAATTTAAACAAAAAAATGGTTTGTTTGAGATTGTCACAAAGCGCCTAACTTATCGCAAACTTTGTTCACGTTAGGTTTCGAAAATGGTGACCGATGTCCACAAAACAACACTACCTAGTGGACAATGCTTTGGCATTTCTTACCCGATACAGTGATGAGGGAGATGAATCTTAAGCAGGATAGTGACCAGTGACGAAACTTGTGTTTGTCATTCACTTCAAAATCAAAACAACAGCCGATGGAGAGGAAGAACATAGGATATCCCAAACGAGCAACATTCACATTATTGTCAGCACGAAAAATTATGTGCACCCACGGTAACTTGAGTATACGATAGGTTTCTCTCTCGCAAAAGCTGGCCGTGACGTCATGCGGAGAAATACGTGCTTACAATTGTGGTCATTGTTAACAAATTAAAAGCTATGGTGCTGTGTAGAGTTACACATTCAGATTTTTGGCATCAAATTGCAATAAAACAGATAATTTGTTCAACTCTAACTGTTAGATTTAAATTATTGAAGGTAAAGGAGCAATTGTTTAAAATATTAAATATAAAGGTTTACCATATGCCCCTATGTCGCACGGTCGTTAAATATTGCCTCCAGTTGTTTAGGTATCTAGCTGGAATTCTTCGGTTTGATAACTGCATCCTAACATTTAAAGCGAGAATAATAAATAACTCAACATATTAGTAAGTATAGCGGAAAAAAGCAGTAGGTATACAATAAATTAATATATTACCCGATCTAGTGTTTCCTGCTTCATGTACATATGCGCTTGTTTATTCAGTTGTAGCAACCTATTTAGCTGGTAAAAGAGAAAAAATTCCCCTTAATAGATTTACAATCTATCGCCTATTATCTCAGCCATTTTACCTTGCAGCGGTGATTATTTTCAACCAACCATAAAGACATCGGAACATTATATTTTATCTTTGGTGCATGAGCAGGAATACTAGGAACATATTTTATCATTTTCTTTAATTTATTTATCACCAAATCACTGCGTTTGTTTCCGAGTATTTTTCGTTTTTCTGATTTCCTCTTGTTCATATTTTTCAGCCTAATAAATGGCAGGACGAACTTTTTCCTTTCAGTGCCAGTAAGTAACATGAGATGTGGCAGTGAAAACAATTGCATTTTTAAGCAGAAACCTCTTTTGTGACTTCCTTGCCATTATGTAAATCAAACCCTTCGTCCAACAAATGGTTTCTGAATAAATTCAACACGTGAGGAATGTCGCAGAAAGCGTAATGTGGCATTTCTCTCTTATAATTCCAACGTCAGCCAGGAATCTACTATTTGATCCCCCCATACCACAGACTGAGGTACGGATTTGGAAACCTACCTTTCGACCACTTTAACAACGTCTGTTAGTAATTATTTTGTTACTGCCTCGTCAAAATTGTAGTATATTGGTTGTTTCCATTTTCCTGCTAAGCTGCTTTGAAAATAAAATGAAGTATTGGCTGCATGCAAAGCTACTTACTTGAAAGGGCATTCTCACGCACGGTAGTCTCTTCATCTGGCTCAAGATTCCAGAATCTGGGTCTGAAAATAGCTATAGTCTTGGCGAAGCGAAGCCATTTTGCAGAATAACCTGTTTATAGCGGGATTATCCGGATAAAGTGCTACTCTGCGGAAAAAGCAGAAGTCTCGAGGACGACTTCTGTTTAAACACCCATTACCCATGTTTCCAAGCTTCTGCTCGTATATGGCTAACACTAATCGGATTGGCAGACTGGAGGAACCAACCACTAAGTGCTTCTCAAGGCTGCCACCGCAAATGAAAGCCAAGTTAATAATTAACTCACTTTCTAGAATAATTTTACTTTCAGCAGACGTCACATGCAAGGATGTGAATAAACATTTATAAATACACATAGCTCTCAAATGGGAGGAATTCTCAGGGCATGCGACATGCATGATGTGCTGCATTCATATTCATTTCTCTCTTCTCTTTTCTCAGCATTCCCATAAAAGTTTATTGATTTCGGTAATTAATGTTAATCCAAATAAAAGTTTGTAGAAATACTTTTATTGCACATAACATTAGAAACAGAAGCAAATTCGTAGCCTTAAGGGACATTTATCTGCCTAAATTTCAAGTATATAGGAATTTAAAGCAAAAAAAAAAAAAAAAAGCAATACCTAAGAAAATGTTAAACCACAAAACTTTGGCAGTATCCTTTTGTGATGTTTTTACTTTCTCTACACGTACAATGCACATAGTATATAAGATATTGTATTGCAACGCAACAATTCGATACCGAGATTTCACCTTAAATATATGCTTTGAAATGAAATGGTGTTTTATTTATGGTTTAACTGCTGTGGTTCTCAGCGCCCCATTCTATATTACGACTTAATTTTCCTCAGAGGTGTCTGTATCAGGCTTAAGCGTGTTTTACATGCCGTAAATCTACGACACGGGACCAACGGCTTTACTTCCCTTCCTAAGCAAACAATGCTAAGGATTTTTACATCCGAAAATATCCATCGTCTTCCGCCGGGTTTGAACCCGCGACCTTGGCTATATGAAGTTAGCATGGTAACCAGTACACCATGGAGAGAGACTGTATGTTTTGGGGGCCCAGGAGTACAAAAAAACATTTAGAAAAAGGTCCGTATGTGTCTTTTGACAGTATAGCTCAAAACTAATTGGCCCTCAAATACAAATGTGGTATTTAAATTTAATACCTTCCAAATATGCGACACAAGCGTTTTCAAGAAAAAAGTTCCATGTAAAGGGTAGTTTGGGGTGGGGGGGATTTTTCTCAAAACCTTCGTGTCGCATCCCTGGAAGATAGTAAACTTAAATACCAAGTTTGGTATTTTACCGACTTTTCGGTTTTTGAGTTATCGTGTTCACAGACACACGGACACACACACGGACCTTTTTCTGAAAATACCTTTTTTTGGATACAGGGGACGCTAAAACATATATTTCCGGTGAATTCTCGGTATCGAATTTTTTGGTGGAGTGCAATACCTTCTCTATACACTATGTACATAATAGTATAGAGAAAGTAAAAAACAAAACTGATGTGTTCCATTCACACGACTTTCACTACACCTTTGCTGCAAATTATTGTTAAAATGCTTATTCTTCTCTTTACTTCATGCTAATCGAGAAAAAATAACCGGAATGGTCTTATTACTTGTTTCCATGTAAGTAGAAGAGAAATAAGGGAGCACCATAGGCTAAACCGATAGTCAAAAGCTGGTTACTATATGATTTAAGTTCCTTTGTTTATACGGACAGGAGTTGACAAATTCACGTATAAGAAAAATATAGGTATATTAAAGCTGAAATCAATAACAAGGAATATATAAAAATCATCAAATCCACGAAAAAAATGTATATAACATAAATTGAGTATTTTAACAGATCTACATTTTCTATTCTGTAACTTTTGTGTAACTCTTACGGTTTAGCAGTTAAGCAAAATTCGGCAAAATTCATCCAGAATAAAGAGGCCTTCAGAAGCTATTCCCAGAAAATTCAAGATCTACATTTTATTTGGGATGTAAGTATCTTTAATATTTGGGTTTTGAATCAAAATCCTTACAGCCATTTTTGAAAAAATCAACATTTTCGAAAGTTTTTCCGGGAAAAGGGTAGTTGGGAGTGGGGGGATTGTCTCCTTGGAAATACTGAACTTAAATACCAAGTTTGGTATTTAACGGACTTTTCGTTTTTGAGCTATGCTGCCCACACACACTCACAGATAGACTGACAGATAAACACACGCACACGGACATTTTTATAAAAATGCTTTATTTTTGGATTCAGGGGCCTCAAAACACGTATTTCCGGTGAAATCCCGGTAGTGAATTTTTGGTGCAATACAATATCTTCTATATACACTATGTACACAGTACGTGTAAAAATAGCCGACGATCCTGCGTCGCTATCACAAAGTTGCCTGATGTTACAAACAATTATTTGAAATAAATTGTGTGTTATAAAGAGATGTCCATTTTTGTGGAGCGTTTATGTAAATCTCTTATGGCTTTTAGGTTATTCAGCTGTTACATTGTCAAGTGATTCAAGCTGTTTATTATTTGATTTGACCAGCTTAATTGCAATTTATTATTATTTTCATCATTATTTATATTATGTAATTATAGACACATTATTTGTTTCAACAAGTTATATTTAAGGACATGTTGTTGGTGGCATAAAAATGCCTGTTCATACTAATTACTATAAGTATGAAAGTGATTCCATAAAATTAATTCTCATACTTTATAATTTTTATAATAGCATTGTCTATGTTAAGGAACTTGTTGTTTTACAATGTTAATATTATAATAATTGTCATTATTTTTAGTTGTTTACATTACGACTATCAACATACGCATAAGTTCACACCAAAGAATCACTATTAATGTAAGAGGCAATATGACAGAGCAATTGTTTTACAAATGATAAAGATACAATAGGTATATTAACCTATGAGCAGTGGATTACTATTCTAGAAGTAAAATGTTGCATAACAGCACCAAACTGAACTTCCGCACTGTTGAAGGACGAGCAGTGCACAGTAGCTGATTCAGTGCGAGCAAGGGTCAAGGTTACTCTTATCTCTCTCTCTCCCTCTCTCTCTCTCTGCTTTACATAAGAAGCAACCAGTGTCTGGTTCAACCGTTTATTGTACCAGCTTTCCCTTTATTTACATAATTATTATTTATAGGAGAAAGCCAATGTTTTTAAAAACCAAAGTAATGAACGGCATAAACGTAATAAATAAATAAATAACTAGAAAGTAAAGGTTACTCATCTGTTTCCTTCAGTTGTTCTTCTAATAATTAATAGCATAATAACAAGGGATAGAGCATTTCAGGAACGTTAGTGAGGTATGGTAAGTAGTAGGTAGCTGTAAATTACAATATCGTGATAATATGGAGACCGTTTGCTTTAAAAGGAGTCAAGATATGTATACACGCATAAAATAAAAACGGGGGAAAGAGTGGTGTTTACGTTTAGTCTATGCTTTGTATTTACAATTTCCAGTTGAGAAAGAAGAAGCTTTTATAAATTCCTTCTCTTTTGTCAATGAAGTCCTTTTTATTCCAGCAGAATTTTATTTCCACAAGAAACTAAAAGTTACTGAAGGAGCCTTCAACACGATAAATCTAATGTGCTACATTCATATAGCTTTCCCTACTTATGCTGCAACAAACTATTCTAACAAAGTCTTATTCATCTATTTACTTCACGCTGATTAAGATAAAATGTAACAGACATGACAATTTTGTTTTATTTCCTTGTACAAACGTAATAAGAAAATATAGCAAGCTAAAGCGATAGTCAAATCCTTCAAAAATGGTCGCTGTATGAGGTTTTTCTTGACCAAGAGGAAAAAATGAATAACGACTTTCAATTGGAGAAAAGTTTGAGTATTGTAAAGTTAAATCAATCATAAGGAACATCTCAGAAATTGTTAATTATAAAAATTGCATTGAAATATTTGTGTTTTTTAACGAGATCTACATTCTTACAAGTTTTCTGCAATAAAGAGGAATTAAAAGGAGATTTTCAGAAATTTCAGAATATATATTTTATTTGAAAATATCTTAAACAAGCGGTATGTTAATTAAAATCTTTAGAGCCATTTTTGAGAATTTCAAAGCTTTCGAAGAAGTGTCCATGTAAAAGATAGTTTAATGTGGGGGATTTTCATGAAAATGTTCGCCTTGCATCTTTGGAGATCCTGAAATCAAATATTAAGTTTTTATTTAACGAACTTTTCGTTCTTATATACATACCCTGGACTTTTCTTAAAAAATCTTATGTGTTACACTTACATGACTTTCTCTACATCTCTGCAACAAATTACTCTTAAAAAGCTTATACTTCTATTTACTTCATGTTAATCAGACTAAAATAGCAGAAGTAGTCTTAATACTTGGTGCCTTGTTGCTATGTTTGCTTTGTTCCTTGCTGGTTGCTCTGTCACTGAAGTTCTTTTGTGTGGAAGTTGTTGACAAATTCCTAGTTTAAGTTTAAGTTTTCATAGCAGAAACCAAAAACAAGGAATGACTCAAAAACGATGACTCCACGAAAAAAAATGTATATAACATATATTGCGTGTTTTAACATGCTCTACATTTTTTGTGTAGTAAGTTTTTGTTCATCTCTTACGGTTTAGCAGTTATTCAAAATTCCATAAAATTCATCATGTACATAGTGCATATAGAGAAATTAAAAACATATAAAATCAAAAGAATGTATTCGTGGGATCTCTAAACACACATTTTCAGTGAAATCTTGACAAAGAATTTTTGGGTGGAATAACTATCTACTCTAGCTACTATGGATGTAGTAAGTGGTAGATAAATTACTAAGTAGACGCCATTGTAATAGCTTTTTCTTTACATTCCCGATATACTGAAAAGTTATTAGTATGACTAATGAAAATTTGATGTTGCATTTTCTGTTCAATATTCTACAAAGCATTTTTACAAAAACGTGTTCTTCTATTTTTCTATTGTTAGGACAGATAAACCTTATTAACCATTTACTGTTTTTTATGTGAGTGTTCTACAAGAAGCAAAAACAATACTAAAACTTTTCAAAGCTGCTCACTATGTGAAGGTTTTGAAATTCTGCTCTCCATACATTAACGAGAAAAATAAATAAAAACATATATGTCACTTTCACATAACTTTCTCTACTTCTGCAAAAAACGGAATCCATATAGTTGTAAATTATGCCATAAGTAATCAAATGCGTTAAAAGATTCTTAAAATCGAACTTTGGTTTAAGTGGAAGATTAGGCCTTAATTGTTTATTTTTCTTTTTTGTTTACTTAATCAAAAACAGATGCACCATCCCCCTACAAGTGATAAAACCTTTTAACTTTATTTAATGTAACAAACTGTTAGGTAACGTTTAGTAAAATTTCCCCAATTGAAATATCTATTAAAACCTGAAATTGAAAACTACTTTATTTTAGTTTTTGATCCCCAAATAATTCTTAAAATATCTTAGGTGTTTCATTCCAATGACTTTGTCTATCTATTGCTGTAACAAATTATCTCTATTAAAGCTTATTCCGCTATATAATTCTTGCTAATTGATACAAACATTACCAGAAATGATTTTATTACTTATTTCTTAGTAAGTAGGAGGGAAATGAGGAGATACTGCCAACTTAAAGTGATAGTCAAATACTTTACAAGCTTTCGCATTGCGATGATATCGTAATTCGGTTTTCTTTTCCCTACAAAGAGTAAAACATAATAATATGGAACGAAAGAAAACTGCCTTAAAATTAAAAAAAAAGAGAGAGAGAGAAACAGAAATATCTCAAACATGGTTAATTGCGAAAAAAGGTGTATCTGACATAGATTGCATGTTTAACGAGATCTACATTTTTTTGTGTATTTTTTTCCCTTTCTCTATTACGGGTTACCACTTATGCAAGTCACCCATAATGAAGAGGTCATCAGAGGCTATTCCGAGACAATTATACATGTCCTCTTTAAGTAATATATCTTAATTATATTTATTTTAATAAACATTTTTAAACAACTTTTGACAAGCGCAAATTTTTCAAAAATTATCCAGCCTCTCCGGCGTCTGGAGAGGTCGTTCAGGGGCTAATTCCAGAAAATTAAAGTAAAATATCTTTAACATATATTATTTTAATAAAAATATTTATAGCAAGTCTTAACAGAGTCAAAATTTGCGAAAAATTATCCATAAAAGATTTCGTTGGAGGAGTGGTGTTGTCTTCAAATTCTAAGTTTCGCTTCCTTGGAAGACGCTAGAATTAAATACCAAGTTTGGAATTTAACGGGAGTTTTATTTTCGATTATGTTGCTTACAGACAGACAGACACACACACACACACAGACCACATGGATCTTTTAAAACAACATTTTTTTTTTGATCCATCGGAACTCAAAACGAGCATTTCTGATAAATTCTCGGTATCGAATTTTTGGGTGGAATATAATGCAGCTACTATGAACATTGAAAATTAAAACAAATACCGAAAGCTGTAATGTCTAGTCAAACTAGCTACTTTCGACTTTAATTCTCGTAAAATAAAAAGTATGTAAAATAGTCTAATATCATACAGTACACCATTATATTATGGCTATTTCAAATGTTTGTACAAATACAACTATACCGATGGAACCAGCACAATAATTTTAGGCTTTTCAAAACGCGCAATCGCTGGCATCGACTACTGTCCATTGCATTACTCCATTATTTTTATGATATTTTATTGCGCGCGCACCTGACGCAGAATGCCAAAGTGGTAGTAGATGACATTTGTTGAAATAATTAATTAGTTGATGCTGAAACGGCCGAGTGCGAGAATGCAATGGCTATATTTTAATTCCCGTTAACCTCATTTCCTTCGCCTCAACTTCACACGCTAGTTCTCCCAAACTTCCTCCCGACTTTATTCTGCAGATCGATCAATAGCCTATGTGACCTATGTTCTTACCTGTTCTGGTTGTGTTGGGATTCCTAGAACCTTAGGACCTTCCTAAGAACGGTGTCAAAATATGTACAGTCAGGAGCAAAAAATTCTGAAGTGTTTCGCTCGTTTACTTCATGGTAATGGATATAAATATTAGCATAAATTGTCTCATTGCTTGTTTCCTTGTAAGTAGAAGGGGAATAAGGGTGGATAGGCTAAAGTGAGTCAAATCTTTTAAAAATTGTCGGAATACGATCGACATTAGATTTCGGTTCTCTTTGCATGTCCATGATGACTGCCTATTTTAGAAAATTATTAAATATTTTGAAGTTGAAACCAATAACAAGGAATATCTAGAAATCGTTAACTCTAAAACTCAAACGTGTTCCATTCACATGACTTTATCTTATTTCCTTACAAAGTACTATTCTTTTATCTATTGTTGTATTTCCAGCTCGTGAACCGTGAAAGGTATGCGTACACAACACAGGCACTGAGTACAGATAAGGTGACACGCAGATAGAAACGGTATTGAAGAATAACATGCAGCCTATCTTAATATATTAGTGGTCGTGCCAAATTCCGTGACCAATTCTGAACACGCTGAAGACGAAGAACAAGATTAGTTGTGTGTTTGTGTGTGTGTATGTGTGTGTGTATGTGTGTGTGTGTGTGTGTGTCTGTGGACAGCTTAGATCAGAAATGAAACACTCGTTAAGCTCAAAATCTTCTCAGAATACCCCACAAGGATTTTCAACAAAATCTACCCCACCTCTATTACTCTGTACATGCGACATTTTTTCGAAAATTTTGATTTCATCAAAATTAATTTTTACGGTTTTTGTTAAAATACCATCTGTTTTTTTATATTTTCTGTCAAACGTAATTTATATCTTACATTTTCTGTGAATAGCCCCTAAAGACTTCTTCATTCTGGATGACATTTTTAAGTAAGAGAAAGACAGAAAGTGGCTACACAAAGCATGTGATTTAATTAAAACACGCTCTTTACAGCTCTTTCTTCTCCTTACCAATACTCTTTATCATTGACAGGGAAGTACGAGTATACCATGCAACTGTTTGTGAGCTTGTGTCACTGCATATAAATACTGTTTATTCAGAACTACTTCATCATATTTATCTATAACGCTTCTTATAATTTCACGCCCTTCTGAATGCACTACCGTACATTCTTAACTTCAGACATGGTAAAAAGAATAGAAAATCTTCTTACAGTATTAAACTACTTCTACACCTTATTATGCTAAGTAGGCTATGCTAGGTTAATACATATAACTGCAGCAATGATTACTGCATAACTGCTCGCCGGGTAACCAGATATCGCTTTCTCCTCCCACCACACCTCTTCCTGCAGGGCTCACGAGTCCAGAACACAACTACACATCATGCTAATCGAGATAAACATTGGTAGAAATGGTGTTATTACCTACTTCTTTGTAAGAAGAAGGAAAATGAGGGATAGACTAGGCTAACGCGATAGTCACTTATTTAAATAGCTATCGCTATGTGAAACAATTAGAATTCGGTTCTCTTTTGCATTTCCGGGAGTAAAACAAAAGAGATGAAACGAAGGGCACGCTGGAGAATTTTAAGTGGTTTAAAATTGAAACCATTAACAAGGAATGTCTCGAAAACAGTTATATATCTCAAAAAGTATATGATCACAATTATGTTTTAATGACATCTACATTTTTTGTGAGCTTAGACTCTACTTCTCACGGTTTACAAGTAATTCAAAAGGCACGGAAAATGAAGAAGTATGAGGCTATTCCCTAAAAGATATAAATTTCGTTTATTTTAAAATATTTAAACATTAAATGAAAATAGTTAAGAGCCATTTTTAAGAAAATCAACATTTTAGAAAACTGGCCCATGTAAAGGATAGTTTGCATTGGGGTATTTTCATGAAAATCTTCGTGTCGCATTCCTGCAAAATACTGAACTTAAATACAGTTTGGAATTTTAACCGACTTTTCGTTTTTGAGTTATGCAAATGGACATGTTTCTAAAATGCTATTTATGAATTCAGGGTGTGTCAAACCATATATATATATATAAAACTTCAGTTTCGAAATTTTGGGTGGAATTAAAATATACTACAGAAAGTAAAAAAAAAAAGTGTATATCACGTAATTTTATTTGTGTATATGAACGAGATCTATATTTGTGTGTAGTGCGTTTTTCTCTATATCTTCGATTTTGTACCTGAGATGGAAGAGCAGCAGCCTGAGAAATCGAATGCAGTTGATTCAGATCCTGTCTATGCAGCAATATTTTTTATTCCTATTCTATATCTAAATTATTTCAGGATTTTGTTTAATTTCGATATTTTGCAAGAGAACGGGTAGGAATTAAGGAGGTTGGCAATCTATTTCAAGTAATGCAAAAGCGCGATGACTTTATATTCCTCTTCGCTTTATATGGTTAATGTCTTATAACTCGTTTCCTTACCATGATTTTCTACTTTAGTTTGTAATACCAAACTTGTCCAGTAACACCCTCCGTGATATTTCTTCCCTCAGTTTGGCCCTGTTCTTGGAAATGCTCCGCATTTTTGTATGTTGTCCATGCCCTTTATTACTTTAAAATAATAAATAAATAAACAAATATTAGTGTCAATCTACTTGTACAGCATGACAGCGTCAAGTTAAAATAAGTATAGTATACAGTTTCAAAAAATCCATTAATGGTGCACACAGGATTATTCACTAGCTGCTTATATAATGTAACTTGAAGAATTTTACAGGTAATTCTTTTAGACCCAAACCTTGTTGTACATATTAATCATAGAACTATTTAAGAGCTATGTGTCTTGGTTAATCCTCGATAATATATTTCTATACAGTGCGACCCCCAATATTATAGTTGTGCACACCTCCCCTCACTGCTAATGTGGAAATATTATTTATAACATACAATAATACATGATAAGTGTATAGGTTAACTACTGTCAAACACTGCAATCTAACAAATAACGTTTTACACTGATTCAATTTACCTAAATCAGTGATTATTCTAACAATTTTTTTCTGTAACAATAAAATGTCATGTACATGTCCACTACTTCTCGATAGCAAAATTCCATAAGATATACTAATTTGAAAGAAAGTAAAATATGGTGATCTTACATATTTATCTGAAATATGATTTTTTTAAATTGATAATCAAATAAATAACTCTAGAAAACCTTGCTGTTTTACTTTTTATATGTGGTTCCCATGATAACTTACTACCAACAAGAATATCTAAATATTTAACAGTCTGAAGTTCATGCTGATGCGGTATATTTCTTAAGCTAAAATAAATTTCGTAAGTTTTACATTCATTCAGTAGGAATCCACACACACACACGCACACGCACACACACGCACACACACGCACACATATATATAGTGTAAGATTCTGATGTTCAGCTTCCATGAAGCAATGGCGATTATATTGAGAAATAGAGAAAGATGTTGCAACTTTGTAAATAAAATTCTGTGTTAATATCTTGTGTTATTATAGCTCGTTACTTTCTGGAAGGCACTTCTAATTTAAATGACAGTTAGGTTTACAATGCCAAATAACCAAAATCAAATTGGTTCTATCCTTTCCAAGTATCTCTATAACTTTTTGTTCATTAACATCGAATATAAAAGCAATTTTGCTTATAACACGGCTCGAGTTAATAGTCTTTCATTGCTGCTCAAGTATTAATGATTTTCTCGCAATAAATTACATTATTAGCGCCGATAAGGAACGCGAGTCCACTCTTCTCATTTTTAAAGTGGAGGATAAAAAGCCGCCGAGGGCTATAAATATCTACTGGACCGCTAATAATGACATAAATACGCATCACCTACCAGAGACTCATTTCATTTCCATCTAATAGCTTCCGCCCATTGCAATGGATCATTTCCGCTAATAACACACTACACAGCTAATCCATCAACTCGTTTATCCTTTTCTGTGGTCTGTAATGATATTATTTTGGCAATCCGGGCTAATAGCCTTTACAAGTGGAACGCAAAAGCACTAGTGACAGATGAGGCGAAAAAAAAAAAATAAAATAGCCTGTTATAATGGCATATAGTGTATTTGTGAAATGCCAGAGAGCACAGCAGAGTAAAATAATGTGTCTATTGGTTGTTAAGTATAAAAAGTTGGAAGTCAGTGTCAACCTACTGTTGAAACAGACTGCTTACATTTGTGCATCAAACAGAGAATTTATGGAATTCATTTTCGGAAAGTTGTAGCAGCTATACAAATTTGTTGGTATTACCTGTCTAATATAGTTGATTTTATTTATTTTATATATTTATTTCACTTATGTACTACCCAGATATATGCTAGACTTCAAGTACTGAATTTGTCCTCTATAGGTATCGTTTGTGCAAAAGCCTTGTTAACGTCTAGAACAAAGAACTGTTTCCTGAGGGAATAGGAAGTGACATCAGCAACTAAACATAGTGTTTTCCTTTGGTGGTCCACTTTTAACCAATGGTAGCGTATCTGTTATGAGAAAGTTGAAGCTGTGAGCTGCCTTTTCAGAAGTCATGCAGAAATTTAGGGAAGACATCAATAACCTTATTTGTCCAATGTCATAATTTTTTGTAACCAATGGTAGCGTATTTGTATTGAGATAGCTGCTCTTCAGTTCCACTTAGAGTGTCACTCAGCTAACATTTCAGAAGTCATTTGGAAAGTAGGGGAAGTTTTCAGTTACCTCATTTAATGTTTGTCCATCGGTGTTCCTTTTTTAACCAATAGTAACGTACCTGTAATGACATAGCTGCTCTTTAACTTCATGTGAAGTTGCACTCAGCTACCATTTCAGAACTCGTGCGGAAAGTAGGGGAAGGCATAACTGCTAAATCTAAAGAAATGGACAAAAACTCACCACACAAAAATGTGAAGCACAGCAAGACCCATAATTTATAGTATATATTCATTTTTTTCGTGGAGTTGATCGTTTTTAGAAATGCCTTGTTTTTGGTTTCAGCCTTGAAAAACTTATAATTTTCTCATACAGTAATTTGTCAACTCCTGTCCATACAAACTAAGAAACTTCAGTCACATAGCAACTAGCATTTGAATTATCACCTTAACCTATAGTATTCCCCTAATTCGCTTCTACTTTAAAGGAAGCAATTAATGAGACTATTTCTGCTAACTTTTTCTCGATTAGCATGAAGTAATTAGAAGCTGTTTAACAATAATTTATTGCAGGGATGTAGAAAAAGTCATGTGAATAGAACACATCAGATTTTTTAAAGATGTTAAGATATCTGTTTACATCGCTTTCTATTGGAAGATAAACAAAAATAGAACACTTTAGAGAGTAAAATGACCTAAGACTTAAAACACTTCTATGAAGAAATATGTAATTGTTGGACATTTTGGTATTTTTGAGAATGTTTCTACATATGTGTGACTATTAAGATACATTTTGCATGTAATTGTGTCTGTAAACGCCGACAGCCTCTAGATTCTTATAGGGTATTGAGTATACATATTAAATTTTTGTCACACCTGTTACTGAGATCTGTAAAAGAAAAACAATTGCACTCACAGCTCTTGCGCTACCTGTTTTGTAACAATTATAACAATCTATTCTTACTGAAGTTGAAACTTCCAGCTACTTCATTAAAATCGAGATAAACATTAGCAGAAATGGTTTTAATATAGATATATATTTGCATAGTACATGCAAAGGAAATGTGGAAATACATCAAATTAAAGCGATAGTTGAAACTTTTAAGCGCTGGTGGTCCATACGACCATATTATACCTATGCATGGAGAAGAACATCAAAAATTAAAAATAAATACAAAAAGAATAGATCCACATTATTGTGCAGTAAGCTTTTGTCTAACTCTTGCTGCTTACTAGTTATGTAAAAGTCGTCTAGGAAAGGTCTTCGCAAGATATTCTCAGAAAATTCAAGATATACGCTTCATTTGTCATGAAAATATTTTAAATGTATGGTATTTTTATCACAGTCGTGAAAACGAATACTTATAAAATCAAAATGTTCGAAAAAAGTTACATTTAAATGGTAGTTGGAGATGGAGAGGAGACATTTCTCGGAAATCTTCATGTCACATCCTCGAAAAATGCTGAACTTGAGCATGAAGTCTTTTATTTAAGAAGTTTTCGTTTAGTTATACTGTTCACAGACACACATACACGAATAGACGCTTTCTCTAGAAATTATTATTTTTGGATTCAGGAGTTCTCAAAACATATTTTCGGTGAACTGTCGCTATCGAATTTTTTGAGTGAAATATTATAACTTCATTGTGTATGTACATTATACGTACGTGATAGAGAAAGTAAAATTTTGTGGGATATGTAAATTCTAGTGAAGCTTTCTAAAACATCTGCATGTAAAGCATAAAGAGACAACGCTTTTGGTGTCCAAAGTCCTTTGGCAGAGGCTTTCTGTAGTTGGAAATGACCGATTTCCTAACTGCACAGCTACAAGGATAATTGAGGTTCTTAATTTTTATTGGTTATTCTTTGCACGAAAATAAAAAAGGTAAAGTCAGACTTAAAAATGCAATACAATAACCAGGATTTGATCATAGATATTCTGGTTTCCATGCGGTTGCCTCTAATAAACCCAGCTACCATGGCAACATATCGGCGTGACATTAAACTGCGCAACTTTTCGGAAAACTACAGGAATTAATTATAATGATATTGTGGGTGTAACACATCAGATTTTTTGGATTAAGGGGGACCCAAAACATATATTTCCGGCGAAATCTCGGTATCGAATTGTTGGGTGAAATACAATGTCTTCTCTATACACTTTGTACATAGTGTGTGTAGAGGAGTAATAGGCATACTTTTGTCGTACGGAAGTCGACATTAGTTTGTTTGTTTATTTTAGTTTTGGCTATAAGAAGCAGACTGTAATGTTATCACACAGCACCAGTTTTTAAGATGTTACTGGATCTTTAGCTTAATATAGTCGATTACTGCCCTTCTACTTAAAGGAAATTAATAATAAAACAATTTCTGCTAATGCTTATCTTAATTAGCCTGAAGTAGATACTTGGTGAGTTCAATAAATCCTTAGAAAATCCAAGAAATTTGACTCGAAACATCGAAAAAAGTCTGTATTCAGTAACCGCCATCTCTTACCAGAAGGCAGATAAAGCTTCAGCTATATGCATCACGTGGTTTCTTGCATAGGCGAATAATTCAACATTCTTGTGCTTCTTTAGAAAGGCGGAAAAAAACGAGTTTCGTGCGGTGATTAAATACTTCCATTTAATAGCCTTTGTACCGAAATTACTATTGGTTAAATGAATTTAATTTGGTCGTACTTCAACAAATAATGAACCGTTCCTTACGTCCAGTATAGGTGACTTCCTCTGAAATGATTGGCAAAATCCAAGATCTAGTTTTGCGTGATCGATGAATAAAAGTTCGCGAAATAGCAGAGGCCTCTGGCATATCACGAGGGTACAGTGTTCTCAATTTTGCACCAAAGGTCTCGGCAAGATGATCTCGCAATCCTGACAATTTTCTGCGTCGATACATAACTGTGGATGAAACATGGATACACTGCTACACTCCAGAGACATTAGTATAGTCGAAACAGTAGGTTTTTAAGGTAAACCGGTTCCGCTGAAGGCAAAGGTGGTGAAATCTATAGACTAGGTATTGGCCTCGGTATTTTGGGTTGCACGCGGAATCATCTACATTGATTACTTGCAGAAAGGAAGAACAATACATGGAGAGTATATGCATCGTTATTGCACCGATTGAATGGAGAAATAAACGCTCTCAAGAAAAGGATTCGTTTTCAGTAGAACAATGTAAGGATGTACACTTGCGTAGTTTCGATGGCGAAAAGTATAGAATTAAGGTTGAAGTTACTACAACATCCACCGTATACACTAGATTTGATCCATAGTGACTTATTTTTATTTACAAATTTATTTTTCAGTGGCTCGGCAAAACTAAGAGGTCATCTCCCCAAAAGATTCCTATTTTCCGGACCTCCGGAAATCTACATTTTCGAAGCCTAAAAACATCGAGATAAAAGGAGATTATGTTGAAAAATAAAAAAAAGAGTCTTAAAAAGTAATTAGTTTTCTATTTTTTCTAAGGACTTTTTTGAAATCTCCTTGTATGGAATAACCTTCTTAAGAATAATTTTTTCGTAGCACCATTAGAAAAAGTAGTATAAATGGAATACATCAGATTTTTGACGCGAAGTAACAGCTGAAGATATGCATATCCAGAAACGTTGGTATTCCACCAATAGTTCACCGACAATTACACAAAATGTACTCCGTATTATGAAAATAAAGTTCAACGTTTTGGCGCTGTATTACGTGTAAATTGAAATAATTTTATTCAGTTCATGGAAATTAATACACTTGAAACAAATATTCTCCTGAAGAATTAATTATTAAAATTTTGTTTTGATGTGGAAATGCAAAGTACCGTGTTAAGTATTGTATATTTAAGCATGTTTAAGTGAAAATTTCACGGGTATTCAATGAAGCCGCTGATTGTAATAGCAGAAAAAGCTTTAAATAAAGGTGTTGTATTATGAAGTTTGTTTTACTAATCGGCTTATTTAAATGAAGAGTATTAGCTTACTCAAGCCTGGTGTTAATTAATTCTTTCATTCATTATGTACTTTATTTAATTAAATATTCCGCAGTAGGGTCGGAATTATTTTCCTGGATTACTTTGTAAGGCACAAATCCGCATTTTATTTCAGAAACAAAAACTAATATTAGCTTGGGTTGTATGTAAATCAAACCAAGATGGCTGTACAAGTAAAGTAACATTTTCTGCACATGAACCGGAAATTATATGTATTTATAAAAGCGTTAACTAATCGCAGATGTACGAATTAAAATAATTATGCATTTTTAAATATTAAAGGTCAGGTATGTCTAATGTTTATATACCGTTTAGAATGATGTTTAAACAAGCATAATGCGAATTAACAATCCAAACGAGGTCAGATACATTTTTTGGTTTCTCTACTTTGTTTTTGTACCCTTAGTTAGGTCGCAAAACTCCTAGCGACCAGATAAAAGGTCTTGTGCACTTATGAACATCCAGTAGAGAATGACAAATTAGAACATTAATAGTAAATACACTGTGCACAGGTTACAATACAAACTAAATACTTATTGGTGTACTAACAGTGGTTCAAGTGAAAATAATATTACAATTTAAAATTATATTTCAACAAATATTGGAAATTAAAAGTAAATTAGGCATAACATGGTAATAATTATAATAATGAAAGTTTTATACATTGATTTCTTTAAGGTATATCAATACAAGAACTAAACCTTTTTATGTCTATAAGTGTTAGTGCAATGTTATTTGAAATTGTGTGCTGTTTTTGATATAACTGTATTTTGGACACAGTATGTGTTTAAGTTCAGGGATTGTACACAGATTAGAGTATTCTTTTGACAATAAATAAGAATGTGTTAGTTTTGTATAACTACTTCTTCTTTTATACTTCTTTTGTCTAGCTAACAATAATAATAATACATAATTGATTGTACTTAGGTTACATTTTCAATATTCACAAAAGTCTGCCCGTTACTAAAATATATTACTTATCCTAATGTACAATTAAGCGCTACATCCACTTAGCTCCCTGGCTGTTACAGAGCGTAGCCCTCTTTTGTTTGTGTTGCCTATTCCACACTATTCCTTGGTTTTCTCTGCTGTTCTATCCCCCTGTCTGTCTGTCTTCTCTCTTACCCACTTTTCTTTTACCATTGCTAAATATTGCCGTATTTCTTTAACTCTTCTCTTTCCCTTGAAATTCGACATTTTCATCGATACTAATCCTTCTGACATACTATCTGACTCAGTGCGTATAATAATTAATAATTTAATAATATTCGTAATAATGTTAGGCAAAAACAGTAAATAAAACTACTCGAAAAGTCAAGGAGAACCTTATAAGCGAAGAAAATGTACCGTTATGGGTTTCTCCATTGCTCCTGGCCCATAAGACAAACAATAGGTGGTCAATAGCAGCCACCCAGGAAAGAAAGAGGGGACTTTAGTGCTACTTTTGTAAGAGACAGGAGTTCAATATTTTCTCGCATATAGGCAGTTTATTTTCTTAAGAGAAAATATATGAAACGACCAATGGGAAACCAAATATCAGGTGGCAAAGCTAGAACCTGGCAGGTGCCTGAAGCCAGTGGAGATTGAGATTTTCAAAATTACTCATAGTCGAAAAGTCCGTCATTGCGCTCCTTGTTAGAGAGTCGGGCTTGTAGCAGTGATGTCAGCAACTGCAGGGGTGAAGAAAATATTGAGTCGAGTCAGTAAAACGACTTAGATATTGTTGCTTATTTACACAATAAATTACGGTATTTAACATCAGCATGCGTTTGTAATGTGGTATAGCTAACATGGAAAGGCGACGGAAAATAAGGAGTTTAAACAGAAAACTACATCAATCATTCTTGTGGATGGTGATCCCTGAGCTAGTCACGACCCATAACCCATTCTCAGAAATCCTGTATTCTGCCAAACCAGCGCATGTCCGAGTAGCCGCTGCATATTCCATTTGCGTTCCCAATTGTCTTTCTTTCAATGTCCTGCCTCTCTACATTCTGTTAAACACAACATTTCAGGCTACACAAAATACAACGTTCTAATTCATTGCCTGTCATACCTTTCAAATGCATTTCTCTTGTTCTCATCCAAGCTAATGCTTCTCTTTTTGTTTTCTTTTGTAGTTTAATGTCCTTTAACCTGATTGGTCATATCGGACGATGACTGAAGTTGGTGAAATGATGTTCAAACGGTGTTCATGGAGCTTAAAGTTACTACATTCGTCTTCTCAGGATACGGAAAAACCCGAAAAACAAGATTCAAACTCGCGACCTGTTAAATGTGAAGCAGACACGTTACTACTACACTGCACAGGCAGTCTTCCCTCTTTTGTTTATTGCATATATCTACATACCATATTTCCTGTTTATCTGTGTGTTCTATCTTATTTCTCATTGATTTCCAGAATCGTTTAATTTTCTTCTCCCTTCCTGTATATATTTCCCATTCCTATTTTCAGAAAATATCCTCTCGTTCTTAAATTATCTTGATTCTATTAAAAAATGTGAGTAGAGGAAGTATTGCATTTCAACCAAAATTTAATAGTGAGGCTTCACCGAAATTTAAAATTTGAGGTTCTTGTATTTAAAAAGGACATAGTATTTTAAGAAAAATGTTCGTGTTTGTGTGTCTCAAAAATGAAAAATTCGTTAAACACCTACAAGGTATGCAAATTCACATCTATCAAAGATTTGACACGAAGCTTAAAAAATCTGAGTTGTTCCATTCACATGACCTTCTCTAGCTGATCCTCAAACAAACCTTTTGTTCAAACGTTAATCTTTTATTTACATAATGATAATCAAAATAAACATTAGCAGAATCAGTCTTATTACTTGCTTCCTTGTAAGTAGAAGGTAAATAAGGGAGTACCCTAATCTAAGGTGATAGTCAAGCAAGTCCTTTAAAAGCAGGTTGCTATGTGAAACAATTGAAATTATATTCTTTTTGCTTCCATGAGTAAACAAACGAGAATCGAAAGAAAAAAAACTGTTTTCCCGCTTGAGGAAGTTTGTTTGGCTTAAAATTGAAACCAATAATCCAGAATGTCTCGAAAACATAACCGAGAATGTACCCTTATAAAGAATGTATATGACATAAACTGTGTGTTTTAATGGAATCTACAGAATGAATGTAGTAAATATTTTTCTATCTCTTACGGTGAGCCAGTTTTACAAGTCATTGAGAATGAAGAGGTCTTCAGAGGCTATTCCCAAAAATCTAAGATATACATTTCATTTGCCATAAAAATATCTTAAACATAAGGTACTTTAATCAAAGTCGTTAGAGCCATTTTTCAGAAAATCGACATTTTTAAAATATATTCCCTGTAAAGGATGGTTGCGGGTGGGAGAATTTTCTTGAAAATTTTCGCGTCATATTCTTGGAAGATTTTCAACTTATATAACAAGTTTTTTGTTTTTGAGTTGTGCTGCCCCCCCCCACACACACACACACACGGATATGTTTCTAAAGATGGTTTTTGTAATCAGAGGGTCTCAAAACATTTATTTCTGGTGAAATCTCGGTATCAGTTTTTTTTGGGTGAAATGCAATACTTTCTCTATTCACCATGTACACAGTATGTGTGGAGAAATTAAAAATAAAATAAATACCTAAACTGCACTATACGTGGGAAATCTTTCGAACATTATCATATAGGGCTCTAACAATTTTATTGAAATAACAACCATTTAAGGCATTTGTGTATTAAAACGAAGTGCATATATTCTATATTCGCGGAATTCCCTCTGAAGTTGTCTTCATTCTGAATGCTTTTCTGCATAATTCCTAAACTGTAAGATACAGACATCATTTATTATTACCGGTTCAAAAATGCTTCCCGATACGTCTAGCAGAGTGCAGTTAATGTAATACGGTCGTTTTTGTCGCTTGAGGGAGTTGAGAAATGATATTGCGCTGAGTTCTAAGGGAGTAGTGGGAACTGTTGAATTCCAGGTACCCGCGTGGAGATGTTTCCCTGCTGGGAGACCTGGTTCGGGGTGCACTCAGCCTCGTCAGGTCTCTGAGGGGGCCAATCGAGGAGCTTCTTGATTGAGAAGTAGCGACTACAGATCGAGAACACCGTCTTAACCGGCCGGGAGGGACTCGAGGTGCTGAACACATCGAACCCTCCAGTACTGCACCCTATTCATGATGCCTTCGGGCCGAAATGGGGATGCAGCGGCCGGGCGGTAGGTCATGGTCCTATGCGGACTGTTGTGCCATGGAGTTAGAAAGAGCGGAAAGTGTATCATAATGTGTTTAAGAGAAATGAAGGTGACCCAGCTGTAAAATTTGATCAAAAATTGTTAAAAATTAATTTTTCCTAAGAAATTATACGGATTCGTATATTTAAGAAAAGATACAGCTTTACCCACTTTGCACATATTAACTACAAATTAAATAACTCTCTGGGCAGGCGTATGCTTATTATAAGGTTCTCTAAACGTTTAGACAAACGTTTAGAGAACCTCGCAAACTTTTTCAATAGTCAAAATGCTCCACAGATGCATTTGTTTTACTTATTTGTTTCAAAATTTTTTACTGCCTCTCAAATGTAAATTTAAGAAAACTATATAGTTTTTGAAAATAAACAGCTAGCTTTCAGAAATAAATTCTAAAAGTTTGAAGAATCAAGGGTATCAGAAGTAAAATGTTTCTACAATAATTAGGGTGAATACAAAAAGATGTGATATGTAGATTTAGTTTTAAACTCATATACTCTAGAAACGTGGATTTATTATGTTAATAGTTATTAAAATGCATCTCGTGGTTCATTGTTATTGGCACAACGAATTTGGACACCAAAAAAATTGTATTTAAAATTATTTAATCTACAAATTTAGTACATGCCAAACATCACTATAATTGTGTATAATAAGTTGCATAAATGTCAATAAAATATTACATGCATGTAGAAGCATGGAGAAGCGTAATTTCGTCTTAGTTGAAAGGCCCCCCTTTTCGTTTCCTTTAGATTCGTCTCCAAATTAGCCGCACCGTGGCCGGGTGGTTACACCATTCGCCTCCCATCTAGGTGGCCAGGGTTCGGTCTCAAGCTACCGCATGTGAGATTTGTGGTGAACAGAGCAGCGATGGGGAGAATTTTCTCCGGGTCCTCCCGTATCCCCAGCCATCGCATTTCACCGGTACCCATATTCGTTCCATGTATCATCAGGGCCATGGCCTGCGGTGCGACAAATAGTAAAAGCGGGCATTAAACGCTATCCAAAAAAATCTCCAAATTCTTTTGGCCTTTAATGGAAAATATTGTTAATGTTACTTTAAATAAGCACCATTTGTTTAACTAAATAGTTCTGTGTTTCTGTTTAATTGCATTTCTGAGATGTTTCCAGTGTCTGAAATTTGGTAGTGTTTAACGCCCGCTTTAACTACTAATGGCACCGCAGGCGGTGACACTGATGATACATGAATGATGATGGAGCACCGGTGGAATGCGATGGCGGGGGAAACCGGAGTACCCGGAGAAAACCCGCCCCAACGCCGTTTTGTCCACCACAAATCTCACTTGCGGTCGCTTGGGATCGAACCCCGACCGTCTAGGTGAGAGTCGAGAGGTCTGACCACTCGGACACGGCGCGGCCGTCAGTGTCTGAAATTTCTGGAACTGTGTATCCAGTTTACCATAGACCAATAATCTTGCGGCGGGTTCATTGTCCCACGTGATGGTAGCCAAGTAAGCAACTCGATTTCTACACCACGTTACGGTGCCAATTATTAAGGTGATGTTACTCTTATGTTGGTGAGTGCCTCCAGACTCACTCCACTACCAAAAGAGTAGATCTCCATACCTCGTTCAGAAGATCCACTACCGGTGGTTTGCCTCGGCTCAGCTCAATCTGCATGTAGCTCGGGTGGTAGCAATGACGGTAGCTTGGGAGTGATCTTACGAAATAGTTAAACCGAACTTTTATTTTCTCTATCCGTTTTATTCCTGACTAGAAGACATGTCGACAAGCACTTTGCTTTACAATCTAACAGGTTACCATTACTTCTAGGAGCTTTCCTTCCTTGAGGACGCACAGTAGCTTCACTCAATTAACTTATTTCTTTCACTTATTACTCTTGAACCGCACTAAAAATCTTCTAAACAGTAAGCGCCTTGAACTTAACAGTTACACGTACATAGCGACCGAGTGTCTTTGAATGCCTTGATGTGCGTAACTGACTGTGTAATTGACTGCCCTGATATACGTGATTGAGTGCCTAAATATCCATCACTGAATGCCTAAGACTGCCCTGAGCTCCTACAATCACCTACTTATATAGTAGATTTACTGTCATGGCGGCTTCTAATTGGTCAGAAAGACCGCGAACTTGGCGCTGAGGTAGCCCATAATGCATCATTTTCTATCCAGAATACATCATCACACCCGCGTGAATAACCCACACAATGGAAAAAGATTCATTTCACCACCTGTTGGATCTTCACCATCACTTATTTCTCTATTGCACGCACAAGCTCCATGTACGTGCTTAACAAAAGAGTGATTTTCTCATAAAGAGCGTTCCCCTTTCCACCATCCGAGTTTGAATAAACAACTCTGAACTGCTTGATAAAAGCTTGTTTTACACTCTTAAATATATGAAATAATTGATTACAAACACTCTTAAATACATTAACTAATTAACAATTGATGTAAATAACAATAGTCATAGTAATGATGCCCAATAACAGTCTCAATCTGACCACGCGTAGTTTCTGATATTACGACGTGGTGTGAAGCTTGTAGCTTAATGAATAATGATTTAAAGAACTATCAGAAGAAGTAACCAGAATTACGCTTCTAATGTAACATGTGATTAGTTATTACTGTCTTGCCTATTGCAGCAAGAAGCAGGAACACTGCTTAAGCCTTGGAAAGAGGTAAAGATAGGGAAAAATCTGTGTTCCATTCACATGACTTTCTCTATATCTCTGCAACAAAATATTGTTAAAAAACTTATGCTTCTTCTATTTACTTCATGCTAATCGAGAAAAAAAATTAGCAGAAATAGACTTATCACTTGCTTTCTTGTAATTAGAAGAGAAATAAGGGAGTACCATAAGTTAAAGTGATAGTCAAAAGCTGGTTGATATGTGACTGAAGCTCCTTTGTGTGGACAGAAGTTGACAAATTCCTGTGTAAAAAAGTATAAGTATTTTAAAGGTGAAATCAAAAACAAGGAATAACTCAAAAACGATCAACTCCACGAGTAAAATGTAGATAACACAAATTGTGTGTTTTAACGTGTGTTTTTGTTTATCTATCTTGTCTATCTCTTACGGTTTAGCAGTCATGCAAAATTTCGTAAAATTCATCCAGAATAAAGTAGGCTTCAGAGGCTATTCCCAGAAAATTCAAGATATACATTTTATTTGTCAGGTAAATATCTTTAATATATAGTATTTTAATCAAAATCATTAGAACCATTTTTAAGAAAATATACGACACTTTAATCAAAGTTGTTACAGCCATTTTTGAGAAAATCATAATGTTCGAAAAAAGTTCCATGTAAAGGGTACTTTGGGGTGGGGGATTTTCTTAAAACCTTCGTGTCGCATCCCTGGAAGATACTAAACTTAAATACCAAGTATGGTATTTTACCGACTTTTCGTTTTTGAGCTATCGGTTTCACGGACACATGGACACACACACACACACACACACACACACACACACACACACACACACACACACATGGACTTTTTTCTGAAAATGCTTTTTTTTTTTTTTTTGGATACAAGGGACCCTAAAATATGCATTTCCGGTAAAATCTCAGTATCGAATTTTTGTGTAGAGTGTGCATAGTACGTATAGAGAAAGTAAAAAAGGAGCAGCCACAAAGTTCTCGTTAAATAATCAAGATTCCCTTTTACTAAATTCGTCTGTACTAACCAACGTGAAAATAAACTACTCATATATTGATGTAATGTTTGTAATTACCAATACAAATATCTGCAATTATATTCATAAGGGATATATATTCCTTATTCCATAAACAAAGGAATGAGAGTTATAGGTTGGCCTAGGAATCAGCTAAGAAGCAGATTTATGAACAGTTTATTCGAGCCTGATCCAAAAATGAACATGAAGATGATAATGAAAAAATAAAAAAGAAATTATATCATTATTTAGGATTTGCAAACATGGACATTTTTTATAATTTCTAGAGCTTGAATTTCCTCAAGTAAGCTTGATACATTTTCGTTTAGGTCATTTATCACCATCATCAGCAATATCATCAGACACAGGCAGGTAGAGAACTTCACCCGACCGTATTCTTTACTTGTGCGTAGCAATAATGCGTTCCGAAAATACTGCCGCCTCGTCCAACATGCCTGCTGTTTTGTATTGCGACTGCAAGGATACAATATATGAAAACTATGTGTAATATGCTTAACATGCCATAAATATAACATATACATAAGTAAATGAGTATATTTCCTACATGGGAACAATATAACGTGACATTAACGGGTAGATGAAACCGTAAATAGACATTTGTCTAACTGGTGTATAAACTGACTGATTGTGACACAAGTAAATGTTTAGCATGAGAGCGAAAGCACAGCGTTAATTTTTACGAGTGTTACAATCAGTTTATATACGTATTACATATAACGTTTTACGGAATTAAAATACATAAAAAGTATTAATGTATTTACTAAATGAAAAATCTAATGTGTTCCATTCACGTGACTTTTTCTACCTTTCTGCAACAAATTGTTGTTAAAAAAATTATGCTTCTATTTACATCACACTAATTGAGAAAAAATAAGCACAAATAGCCTTATTGCTTGCTTCCTTATAAGTAGAAGTGAAATAAGTAAGTAGCATGAGTTAAATAATAGTCAAAAGCTGGTTGCTATGAGAGAAGTTTCTTTGTTTTTGTGGACAGGAGCTGACCAATTCCTGCATGAGAAAAATATGTTTTTCAAAGCTAAAACCAAAAACAAGGAATACCTCAAAAACGATCAACTCCATGAAAAAAATGCATATAACATAAATTGCGTGCTTTAAAGTGCTCCACATTTTTGGTTGGTTTCTTTCCATCTCTTACGGTTTAGTAGTTATGCAAAATTCCGTAAAATTCAACTAGAATAAAGTAGTCTTCAGAGGCTATTCCCAGAAAATTCAACATATACATTGTATTTCTCAGGTAAACATCCTTAATATATGATATTTTAATCAAAGTCGTTAGAGACATTTTTAGCAAAATCAAAATCTTCGAAAAAAGTTCCACGTAAAGGGCAGTTTGGAGTGGGGGATTTTTCTAAAAATCTTCCTGTCGCATCCCTGTAAGATACTAAACTTAAATACCAAGTTTGGTATTTTACCGACTGTTCGTTTTTGAGTTATCAATTCACAGACACATTGACACACGGACACAAACACATATACACACACGCGCGCGGACCTTTTTGTGAAAATGCTTTTATTGGATACAGGTGACCCTAAAACATATATTTCCGGTGAAATCTCGGTATCGAATTTTTGGTTGGAGTGCAATTATTTCTCTATACGCTATGTACATAGTAGGTGTAGAGAAAGTAACAAATTCTGATGTGTTACATTCACATGACTTTTTCTACATCTCTGCAACAAATTATTGTTAAAAAAATTATGCTTCTGTTTACTTCATACTAATTGAGAAAAAAGTAACAGAAATAGCCTTATTGCTTGCTTCCTTATAAGTAGAAGCGAAATAAGCAAGTAGCATGGGTTAAATAATAGTCAAAAGCTGGTTGCTATGTGACTGAAGTTTCTTTGTTTCTGTGGACAGGAGCTGACCAATTCCTGCATGAGAAAAATATGTTTTTCAAAGCTGAAACTAAAAACAAGGAATACATAAAAAACGATGAAGTCCACGAAAAAAATGTACATAATATAAATTGTGTGTTTTAATGTGCTGTACATTTTTTTGTGTGTCAAGTCTTTGTCCATCTCTTACGACTTACCAGTTATGCAAAATTACGTAAAATGCGCTCAGAATAAAGTAGTCTTCAGAGGCTATTCCCAGAAAATTCAAGATATACAATTTATTTGTCACGTAAATATCTTTCATATGCGATATTTTAATCAAAATCGTTAGAGCCATTTTTTAGAAAATAAAAATTTTCGAAAAAAGTTCCATGTAAAGTGTAGTTTGGGGTAGGGGATTTTCTTGAAAATCTTCGTGTGGCATCCTTGGAAGATACCAAACTTAAATATCAAGTTTGGTATTTAACGGTCTTTTCGTTTTTGAGATATGCTGCCTACAGACACACACAGACATGTTTCTAAAAATGTTTTTTTGGATTCAGGGGGACCTAAATCATGTATTTCCGGTGAAAACTCGGTATTGAATTTTTGGGTGCATTATAATACCTTCTCTATACACTATGTATATAGTGCGTATAGAGAAAGTAAAAATGATGAAGTATCAAAGATTACAGATGTATGACGTAATATGGTTGCTAAGCAGATGTTATTCATTTGTTTCAACACTTATAGAGGAAAATGGATGGTAAGATAAAACTATTCAAAATATGAATTTATGTATTTCGCTTGGTATTAAACGAAACCAAGGCTGCTGAGAGTTTATTAATTCCAAAAAAATCAATGTATATTGTTGTTGGTTTTGGTTTTAAAATATAAATAAATTCAAAGAGACAAATCTTGTGTTTGAATGCTGCTGCGCTTATGAGAATGACGATTAGAGGGTTTCTTACAGGTACATTAGAAAAAATTATGTTGCTGCCGTGATAAAGGAATGAATGAATGAATGAATGAACGAATGAATGAATGAATGAATGAATGAATGAATGAATAAGTGTATTAGTGGCCTTGTTGCCATGATAGTTAAGACATTCATTTTCTGGCACTGGTGCCAGAAATAGGAACTTTTGACGATTTATACCGTCATAATAAGCCATCTTAATTGTAGGTTTGCATAAATAACAAATATATAGGTGATATAGATGGACAAGAAATATGTGCAGAATCCCCATGGGCATTCTCGAATAGCGTAACGGGATTTGAGCCGGGATTTAGATTTTCAGAGGTTATTCCCAGAAAATGCAAGATATGCATTTTATTTGTCTTGTAAATATCGTAGATTTAAGAGATTTTAATCAAAATCATAGGGCCATTGTTGGGAAAACCAATGTTTTAACATGTTTTTCATGTAGAGGTTAGTTGGGGGATGGAGTTTAAAGTCTTCGTGTCGTATTTTTGGAAGATACTGAACAAATGTTAAGTTTGGAATGTAACAGATTTTTAATTTTTGTGTTATGCTGCATATAGACACACGCGCGCGTACGCGCGGACATTTTTCTAAAAATGTTTTTTTCCGGGAGGGGCCCAAACTTGTATTTCCACTGAAATCTCGGTATCGAATTTTTGGGTGCAATACAATACCTTCTCTATATATTATGTACATAGCACGCGTAGAGAAAGTAATTATAAGAAGGTACGTTTACTTAACGCTCTATTGAAGACGGTAAAATGGTTACCGTGCAGTAAGAGGTGATAAACATGACCTCTCAACACTCCCAGTAATTGAGTGGTATAACATTTGCCGCTATTAAGAAGTGCTGAGCGAACATCAGCTGGCTCGACATCACCCACTTTTATATTATGGTGGCGCTGCTGCATTCACTTGTTACGAATGCATAATAAAATGTGTGGTCATGTTCAGTTAAAATTCTGGTTACGTACTTCATCATTCAAAACCTCAACCAAAACACCACATGTGTCCTTCCAAAACTACAGAACATCTGAGTTTTTGTTTCACTATTGTTCTGAAGATTAGTATGTGTTTAAAAGTCTATAAATAAAGTTCAACCGAAAGATTTTCAGCATTTACCGTACTGACCAACATTTGAGTAAAACAAAGAGAGAAAACTTGCTTGATCTCCTGACAATCACCTGCAGCGCGGAAAGCAAGAATAGAAGCCCACCTGAATAGTGTAGTGTGGTGATAGCGTGTCTGCCGCACATCAATAGGCCTCAAGTTCGAATCTCGCTTAGGGCGAGTTACCCGGAAAAGTTTTTTTCGGGGATTTTCCTTATCTTGAGAAGACAAGTGTTGAGTAACTTTAAGCTCCATGGAGCCCGAGATAATTTGATCGTTATTTCACCATTTCATTCATCGTCCGATAAGACCAACCAGGCTAAAGGACATAAATCTGCAGAAAAAAAAAAGAATAGGTTGATAATTTCTTCATCTTTAAAACCATACAAGCTTTGCCGTTTCAGATATTTCACCTTTCCTAGGTTATTACACTTATGGTGGATTCATGATTGGTAGAACAATTACTCGGCCGCGCCGTGGACGAGAGGTTAAACCACATACTTCTTCACTCACTATGCAGTAGTAGGAAGAGAAGGTATTGTATTCCACCCAACATTTGATGAGAGATTTCACCCGAAATATATGTTTTCCACGCCCAGTATAGAATGAGAGGCCGAAAGTCGCAGCAGTTATAGAGTATTCATAAATAAAACTCAATTAAACTTGAGTCTTACCTTTCCTCTGGGAGAAATGAATGATGCGAAATCCCAAAGGCAATAAATTAGAACATGGTTCCCTAACAATGTCAGAGTGATACCAATCCTGACCGTATCGTTCACTAACCCTGGGATGCCTGCCCCATGGACACCAGCTAGCCAGAGAAGCGCCAGGAAGGCATTCTTTACACTCTACCTTCCCACCCATATATCAATTACCGTCGCCCGGTCCTGAAACAAACTGCACAGTAAGTTTTAGTAATTATCATTTTTATTGAAATTATAATTTTCTTGTGGCAATGCCTTATGTTCGGATTCGTGAGAAACAATTTAGATTTCCTCTCCGGCAGACGTCTTTGGTGCTTTCGCTGCCGACTTCGCAAATATTGAATTTCCTCGGATTTGGCTTCTCCAGCGGTAATCTTGGTTCTTTCTGTTTAGCTCAGTTCCGGGTTTCTCAGCATTCGGTGAGTAATGTTACAATAATGCTGAGGTCAGTTTTGTAAATCAATAAAAATCTCGGATTTTGGTATTGTGATTTCTTTTGGTTGTTATGACTGCTACCGGAATCTAGGACACAGTTTTTAAAGCTGAAACCAATAACAAGGAATATCTCAAAAACAATCAACTCACGAAAGAAATGTATATAGCATAAATTTTGTGTTTCAACGTACATCCTCTACATTTTTGTATAAGTTTTTTCCCTCTACGGTTTAGCAGTTATGCAAAATTCCGTGAAATTCATCCAGAGGTAAATTTATCTTTAATATACGACATTTTAATCAAAATCGTTAGAGCCATTTTTGAAAAAAGAAACTTTTTGAAAAACATTCCATGTAATGGGTAATTTGGAGTGGGGGGATTTTTTTGAAAATCTTCGTGTCACATCCTTGTAAGATAGCTGTTCTTTCTCTCTGACTATCCTATTTACCTCGTTTAATAAGTTTTAAGTTCCCCGTTAGGTAGTTCATAAGCTTTTATCTATTCTACTTTTTCTGATTACTTTTAAGAGACAGGTTTGTTGTTTTTTGAAATGGTTGAAAACATTGAAAACGAAATACCAAAACTTAAATACCAAGTTTGGTATTCTTCTTTTTTTTTTTTAAACAGTACCGGAGTCTGGTCAGGACTCCGGCGCTGTATCCCCTATTTACACCCCCCCCCTGTATGATTACTGGTTTTACTGTTCCTTTACACAAACATATACACATTGCACAAACATATAACACCCATGCCCAAGGCGGGATTCGAACCCTCGATCCCCTACCCACGAAGCATCAAAGCGAGACGCCTTAGCGAGCGTGGCCATGGGGACCGTCTGGTATTTAACGGTCTTTTCGTTTTTGAGCTATGTTGTCCACAGACACACGCACACACACACTCACACATACACAGATACACACACACGCATACACATGGACCTTTTTCCAGAAATGTTTATTTTTTTATTCAGGGAACCCAAAACATGTATTTCCGGTGAAATCTCGGTATCGAATTTGTAGGTGCATTGCAATACCCTCTCTTTACCATGTACATAGTATGTGTAGAGAAAATAAAAAAAATATATATCGATTAAAACAAAATAGAAAGAAAACTGCTAATGTATAAGTTCACAGGACTTCACTACCTATTTTACAACATGATAAACCAGATAAACGTAATAGATATGCTGTCGGTCTGAGTGGCTCAGTTGGTTAGACGCTGACTTCATCTCATGGTTGCGGATTCAAACGTGCCCTGACCAATGGATTCTAGTTGCGCTTAATAGCATGTAAAGTAAGTTCCAATACACCGGCGGCACTGATGTGAATCTGGCAATTATCTTCCTTGTTAATAGAAATTAAAAAAAAAAAAAACACACACGCACACAAAAAGCAGAAATGGCGTCATTACTTCATTCCGTGAAATTAGAAGAAAAACTAAGGGAATACGCTAGGCTGAAGCAAAAATTATATATTTTAAAAGCTGCCCAATAAATTATGCCATTAAAATTGGTTCTCTTTGATTGGCCAGAAGTAAAACAAAAGATAAAGAATGTCGTATTTCCGTTTAAGATCTCGGAAATGATAAACGCCACGAAAAAAAGAATTTTGCTAAGGCCTGCCGTAATGCTTTTGTTAATGCTTATCTAGATAAAAAAATAAGTTTTTGTAAAATAATTTGCTGCAGCACAGTAGAGAAACTTATATGAATGTGGCACATTACAATTTTTAAGCGTTTCAATATTTAGGATTTTCTGCAAATACAGTTTTGTTCAGCATAATTGCCACTTTAGAAACGTCTTAATTTCTGCCAAATGAGAGTAACCTTTTTATGAATACAGACTCTTTGTAAATCTACGTTTTTTCAGGTTTATTGAGCACACTTAAATGAATGTAATATCTGAAATTACTTTGCCGGTAGTCAAGGTATTGAGGCAGTACTGTATTTTAAAAAGTAAATAACAAAACAAACAAAAGAATCTCTGTGTGTTGGCACTGTTTTTATACAACAACGTGTTTTTGCATTTTGATGCATATGTAAATCGTTACGGACATTTTTTATTGATGCTGTTGTTAACTCGCCATTGCAAAATAGTTCATGCTTCGTTAAAACTTTGATGCAAATTCCAACATAACAATTCCCATGTTTTGTTTCTCTTGCTTTGGAGTTCATGGAGTGAAAAATTCAAGAGGTGTAACGATGTTAATACCTGTACTTTATTAATTTTGAAGTTCCTACTATATGAGCATTTAATTCTGGGGTAAAAGTGTTGAGAGATATTCTGTTAATTGCTTTTATTGGTTATTTATAAAAAGTTATCTCCTTATTAGTGTTAAAACATTGTAATAGTTCTCAATCTAATTTTTGAGTCATGCGACATGATTTATTTCAAGAAAATCCTGTTGCTACAATCTCTTTTACGTAGAAAACAATTTATATTTTTGGTTTTCAGAAGTGGGGTTCTAAAAATACTGTATATATATATATATATATATATATATATATATATATATATATACACTCACACAGACATAGACTTACATATAAACATAGGGAGCGAGGAGAATAACTGCAAATGTTTATAATAATAATAATAATAGTAATAATAATCATTATTTGAGGACGGTGTGTTGATCCATTATTTGTAATGTTCTTCTCTGTTTTCTAAAGCTATGTTCATGAATAAAATCTCACGATATTTTCAGCATGGCTATTATTCCCTGTCTCAGACACTCGGTGACTCTTTACGTGACAGGTCACATGGTTAACCTTCCTCTGCCCTTGACCATAGATGATATGAGGGAAGAATATCGATCGCACTGAAACTTCTATCTGCTTAACCTTACATTTACTTTTCTTTTTATTCAACATTATATAATTAGAATTCACAATGCATTCAGGGTTCAAATTAAAAGTGTCGAAGACAGTAAAACTGTTATGCTTCATTTAAATTTGGTTTTATTGAACAAACGCACAACGCAAACCAACATGTAAGCATTTACACTTCCGTTCTTTAAATGAAAAATTACCCTCATAGCTCCTAAAATTGTGCAAAATTAAAAGTAAATCCCACAGTCAAAAGACCTTCAAATCGGGAATTAAGAGAACCTATGGTAAGGGTTATTTGATACGCTGCAGTTAACGTTCGTCTTTTGGGAAGATGAGGATTTAGAAATAGAATACGTCCTTCGGAATATTAGCGGATACCTCAGTTGTGTCCCAGGAGTAACATGTTAGCCCCTGCGTACCAGCGTCGCGGGGCTAACATGCCTTCCTTCGAAAGGGAACTATAGCCTTTGGTCCCGTGCCGTAAATTTAGGTCAGGTAATGGAACCTCAAATTAAGACCTTTGAGCAAAATAAGGTGTTCTTTCAATGCAGAATGGGGAGCTGAGAACAGCAACAGTTAAACAGCGTCCTTAATAGGTCAATTAATTTAATTTCCTTAAAAATGAAATAAATGAATATCTGTTTATTCAGAATATTTAAAATCATTCATTATATAAAGGAAAGTTTGCGTTAAACCCTTCCCTCGTTTTCTCACTGAAAGTCACGCGAATGCAGGGGCGATGTGCGAGTTGTACTAAACACAGGAGCTGACCGCTGCGTGATGTATGTAAACACAGGAGAGACATAACACAAGGTCATTCAAAACACATCCTGAAATCTGTGCTTCATTTATGCCAATGCTAATAGTGAGGGGAGAAAATGAGAAACATTTACCTACATATGTGTAATACTTTTTTCCTTTATTCTAATTTATTTTACGTCACTTTAACATCTCGGTCATATCGCAACGGAATTGTTTGCGGTAACTCAATGCGGTATGTGGTGGACACTAGTCTTTTAAGATCTCATGCCTGTTCCAAACGACCTTCAGTTAGCGCCAAGCTGATGTTGCTAGATTGCCGTCAAATCTATTTTTTTTTTGTTGATAAAGTTTAACGCCCGCATTTTCTACTTATGGCACCGCAGGCGATGACACTGATGACAAATGGAATGATGATGGAATACCGGTGGAATGTGATGGCGAAGGAAACCGGAAAGCCTGGAGAAAACCCGCCTCTGAGGCGCTTTATCTACCACAAATCCCATATGCGGTCGCTCGGGATTGAACCCGGGCATCCTAGGTTTAGCCACGCGGCCACGGTGCGGTCTGTTAAATCTAGTTGCACTAGCATTGTAGTCATAGAGCAAAGTGCAGCTAGCCTTCTAAGGTCTCATCTCCTCAAACTATTCTTATCACTTAGCTTCACGACAGGCAGATGGGGTTAGGGATGCCTTCCAGTCTACTACTTGCATAGATGGCAGCGTAATGACAATTACTATTTATTTTCAGGTTGAAGGCGGAACTTTGGGGCGCGGTATTAAATATCCAATACGGTATTTACCTTGATGACTGAGGAAAACTACGAAAGAGCCTCAGCAAGATTGGTTGGCCCACGGAATTTGAAACCAATTATACCTGTATCGATGCAAATCAGATAGTAATGAAACAAATGACAGAAAGATTCAAATTTTATAAAATAATGTTTTTGATTTGTAAACGTAATTTATTCTCGAGCAAGCAGAGAGCAGTTTGATAATGTGTGCGACTCGCATCCCAGTTCAATCCCCTGCGTCTGCCATTCGATCACCGGTGCCTACCCCGGCTTTTTCTTGGTTTCCACGGGCCATCAACCGAAAGCTGGGGTGGCTGTACCCATCACTTCCTTTTCATCTGTTTTAGGGTTGGAGGACCAGGCGACGGTGGTCCGTGTGTGGTAGCTGGGCGGTGGCTAGCGCATCGTAAAGGTTTCTTCTGGACAATCGGATCCACTTTCGAGTGATTTCAAGATAGGGCTCCTTCGGAGGACCTCCGGAAGCTTGCGGCTTAGGCCTGGGTGGCATCGGATATGTTCCATCTGGAAGTGATAGTGCAGGGTCGTCGCGCTTGTCGTCATCCGGGTCTGGGCGCTCTTCAGGTCTCTCCCCTTAACTCTCTGTGCCAGGCAAAGCTGCTAAGAGTTCCCAAGGGACCCCGTAATTTGCTTTGTCCCAGAAACTAATGCACCATCCGAAATAATTGTTACCCTTATTTTTAAAGTAAATTTATTTAATTCAGGAATAATCGTCTAACTTTTCATTGTAAAATACCCATAAAAAATTTGGTAATGTAAAAAAAATTCTGTTGTCTTCCAGTCACATGGTAAACAAACTGTTTTTATGAAATATTAAACTTTCATCTACAGCATGGTAATCGAGATAAAAATAGCTAAATTTATGTTATTACTTGCTTCTTTGTAAGCAGAAGGGTAATAAGGGAATGCACTAGACTACAGCGATAGTCAAGCGTCTTAAAAGCTGTCGCTATTCGATTGTCATTGAAATTCTTTTCTTGCAAAACCACGAGTGAAACAAATGAAACTTGGGCAATTTCCTGTTTGACAAAAATATAATTATTTAAAAGTTATAACAAGTTATATCTCGGCAACGGTAAACTCTAGAAAAAATATGACAATGTGTTTGTTTAAACAAGACCTACATTTATTGTTTTGTAGGTTTTTGTTTCACTCCTAGAGCTTACCAGTTATATAAAAACTCCTCATGAATGCAGAGGTCTTTAGAAGTTATTCTCAGAAAGTTGAAGATATACAATTTCATTTGTCATAAAAATATCTTCAACGTACGGTATTTTAATCAAAATCATTAATAGTCATTTTTGGAATAACTATTTTTTTCGAAAAATGTTCCATGTTAGGGGAATTTAGGGATGGGAGACATCTTCCTGAAAATCTTCGGGTCACAGCCTCTGAAGATGTTTAATTTAAATACTAGATTTGGTAGTTGATGGACTTTTCGTTTTTCACCTATGCTGTTCACAATGTCAAACACACACTCACTTTGACCTTTTTCTAAAAATACTTTATTTATTCTTAGAGTCTCAAAATATGTATTTCCGGTGAAATCTCGGTATCGAAAGTTTCGGGTGGAATACAATAATTTCTCTACACACTATGTACAAAGTAGGTTTACTTTTAGTATCGATTTCTATGTATGAAGTAGAAAAAATAAAAATGAGTATATTTATTGACTAAAGACTCTCACACGTGTATTTCAGATAAAATCGAAGTATAAAATATTCTAGTGGAGTGCAATATTTCTACGTATTAGATAAGTACAGAGAAGGATATAAAAATATCCCTATTATTTGTTTAGAGAACACTCAGATTTTAGACGTGCATCCTTAATTTATGAAGGTGAGGTCGACAGAACTTTACACAGAGTTAACTTTTCCCATTAGAAGGCTGTGGAACCCTGGTCCAGTGTATCAGAGCTTTAAACATTGCGCTATTTTCTTCTGCTTGGAGCAAGTGGTGGAGTTCCACAACTACAGAGCCCACTGGGATCCTCAGCATGGACAACTTGTGTGGGGTTTTTCATTTAGATGCGTTCGCTGCCACACTACATCTGTTAACTTAACCAAAAATGTTGAAAAATTAAAAAGGTATTCATTTCATAAGTTAATAAAAACTCTAAAGTTTAAGAAAGTATATAGTTTCTAACTCTGGGAAAATTAAAATTGTCAATTAACTGAACCTATAAATGAACAGGTGTCTATTTATTACTAGCTAGGCACGCTCAACTTTAAACTTTGTTTTCTCAAAATAATTTAGGCGCTTCTATACTCAAAGATAGCATTGTTTACGCATTTACATTAAACAAATGAGTGTATATTTTTGGAAATAATTCTCCAATTTTGAGAAATAAATTACTAACTTTTTTTGAAAAATCAAAGGTGTAGTGCAAAAACTAACTACATTAACATTACATTTACATTAACTAAAGGTTAAGGTACACCAGGATAAAGTTTCAAATTTCTGTATTTTTCTAAAGATTTTTTCTGAAACTTTTACTGTCATTGCATTGATCTTATATTAGATACTATAAATACCAAGTTTCATTCACATTTCATCAATACTTTGCAAGATATACATTATTTCATATATTTTATTATGTAAAAATTACATGATCAAAAGTTTCACATAACTCAAAATTTGAGAAAACAGTTGGTAGGTATTTTTTGAATTGGAGCCTTGAACCGCACAAAAGTTATGCGTTGATATTTCAATAACTCTTATTACGGAATTATGGGAACAAAATGTTAATCTATAAATGTTATAATTTTTGAAAACATATTATTTTTGAAACATTACTATCGGTATTAGTTAATTATTTTACCTTAATTACAATAGACATTTTTACACATTTGGAAGATTTTAGTTGCATTTAAAGAAAAACTGAATCACGTGGAGCATTTTTAAAGCGTGATGGTAGCCCATGCGCGCCACGGAGGCTACACAGGCGCCGGGAGGCCGTCGTAAGTATGCCTCTACAACGGCACCAAGCCTCAACCGGCGCAACCAGGGCAAGAATCTTTTACCCAGAGCAAGCCGCCGACTTGAAGAATGAAGAAGGGAAATGAAATGAAGGAACGAAGGGAAAGGTACCGTCGTAGATATACAACACTCCTACATAGGCTGCCGGGGATGTCTCTGAGGTATATAAACACATCTCCGAAAGTATGGAACGATTTAACAATTTGGCATAAGTAAATAATGAAAGAAATCACCACAAAGTATTTTAAAAAGTTGGAGTAACTATCTCTCATCGTAATTGCTTTCTTTTCAAGGCACTTAACACAGAGACACATATAGAAAGTGGTACCACGTTACAATTAATGCAGATTCTAAGTATCCCTTCACAAAATGGCCAATAGTTTATCTGGAAAAAGAAACTTAAGAACCTCTGTAATTTAAATCATTTCATATGTCTATATTAGTTGATGAAGATGAGCTGGAACATATATACATACAAAGCAATATATACATTTCAAAGCACTAATATTGAAAGAGCTGCCTAAATACCCATTAAAATGTTACCTGATCTTTCAATATCAGTATAATAATTTATATTTTCATCTACATATACTCCCAAAATTGTGTATTGAGCTATCTGTTCAAGATTATTATTAAATTTTATCGCGACCCTAGATTACATGTTTTATTTTGCTGATTTAACTTCAGTTGTTTATATTTATGAAGCTTGATATATCCATTTTTCTGTAATATTAATAATTAAGTTTGCTACCGTATTACAGTGAGACAGAATAGCTGTGTCATCTGCATATAAAATAATTCGACGGCTTAACATGTATAAAATATTTACATTAACATACTGCATTAAATACGTTCGGATAAATATTACCTAATGATAAGCGCCAAGAATATAACTAGACAGAATTTTATTTTCTGATCACGAACATACAAAATGCGTGGCTTTACGATATTTAGAACGCGAGCTACGCATCTTTTAACTTTATGTGGTTATCATCACTCAACATTATAATGTAAATAGGCTGAAAAGTAACACCGAATCCTTCCTCACAAGGTTATGTCAAATATGTCAAATATAAATATACAGAGCAGTATGAAACACAAACCACGCAGTTAAATTTCAATTGGCTTTCACAGTATTATCTGTCCCACCGGCGATGTCAACAAACGAGACTATACTATTCCGCGACTATTAGCTCTGTTCATCTCCTGTACAATTACAAAAAAGTGCACTTACGTTTCACTAATGTACCTGCTTTCACTCTTCACAATATTGATTAAACCTATGAGATGTATAATAAAGAAAATAAAACAAGTAAACGAATTGTTATTTACTACGAAAGGTGAAATTCTCCCTTAAAGGTACACAATGCAGGCATGCTGAACGATGTATTATAGCCAATATTTGTGTGTGTGAGTGTGGGTGTGGGTGTGGATAACTCCAATATGCATATTACTTTAATATACTGCAATAATACAATGCCTTACCCAGAAGAGTTAATGTAAAGGTGGAAGTGCTTCCTCTCCTTCAAGAGCCGTCTTCGACAATGTCCACTAGTCCCTCTAAATCCCACATTGTTTCCTCTTCCCAACATCAGTCAATTCGGTCGTTAAACTGAGCATATTGTCTAATGCAAGAGTAGGCTATTGTTCACAAAGCCCACGTTAAGAACAATTGTTTTCTCTCCACCTTTTAGAGGGTTTTTTCGCTTATGTTTCACTACCTGGTATCACACGCCTACACCAATGCTTACATACATATACTATGCTTTCCACATGGTAACTGAAAATTATCCGTTGCAATGGATGAACGTCGCAACAAATGTACTTGTTGCGTAAGGGAATGATTAAAATCCAAACAATTTACGTGTATTAATAACTCTTATACTATTTCGACAGATTGCTTAGTTTAATATATTCTGTGTAATTGTTTTAGCGAATTAAGAGGAACTATTTTATAGAAAAAAGCGGTAAAACGTTCAACAACCAAGTAGAACCGTCGCAACCTGTTGCTTTGGTTTACAGTAGCTGGACAGATAATAATGGTGTGTTATTTTATTATTAAATTTAATGGGCATATTAAGTCGTGTTTCAAACTCGAGCTAAACTCTTGATAATACACAAATAGAATTAGTATATTTCTCTTTGTCCATTGAAGCTGGGACAAGTACATATTTCGATAAACAAACGTGAAATGATTCATTATCTGTACCCGATAGAAACACTACGTTCCAATTAGCGTATGAGAAAAACTTAGGCACGAGACAATAAGCAGTGTAACTCAAGAGGATTGGGTTTGACGAGTCAGGCGTGCAGAACGTCTTCAGAAAGGAGATTTCAACAAAGAAATTACCAGGTACGTCACAGTGGAGTCGATTATCATTAACGGTATGAAGTGACGACTCCAAACGAAGAAGACTAAGATATCCCTGAACTGCTTCCTGATGTAACGTCACCATCAAGGTAAAATGTTGTTTAACTTGGGAAACCATGGCCGGCGTGTAAGACAAGTTCTTGCGTACACAGTTACTACCAATACAGCCCACTACGTTTGTTAACAGCGCTCCAAGCAAGCATTGGCCAGCGTTCGTAAGCCTTTAAGTTTTGCGACAGTTATAAATTTGATAATTGTTGCCCGCTATTAAGTTACTGATTAAAGAATAACACAAAAATTGATACAATCATCCATATTCAGTGTAACTTTCAATACAAGGCTATGTTATTGCTGTCATATTATCCAAAGTGGTCAGAGATAGAATGAATGATTAAATATCTAATTATCGCTGAGAGATATTGGTGTAGTAATTTAACAGCCTTAGAATATTGATTTGAACATGCCTGCTTAAGGCAATGCATCTGCGAAATTTGACCAAAAACTTTTAAAAATACCTATCGTGTCATAATAAAATAATGTGAATGTTAAGTTATAAGAAAAAAGTGCTTCCACTTGGAGCACTTAAAAATAATATGCGTAGGCACAGTTTACTAATAGGCAATACCAACTTTAAATCTTATCTTCTCGGAAACTTTATTTCCAATATTTTTCTATACTCAAATGACCCACACAATGCAATTTTTCACTAATTTGTTTCAAAATGCTATGCTGCCTTTCAAAATTATATTAAAGAAAACGTTTTCGAAATAATATTCTCACTTTGAAAAAATAAAACATTATATTTTGAAAAGTCAAGAGTATTGCTGTATGCAAAAATTAATAGTTTTTCTCCACTAATTATGGCTAATGTAGAAGAATATAATATGTCAGACCTATCTGAGAACCCTCTTGTTATAAAACTGTATTTTTGTATATGAATATTTTTAAATATTAAATATATTAAATATCAAATATATTAAATATTTGATTGGAACAATGAATATACGGAATAACAAATTATCGTTTAATTAACTGTGAAAGCCAGAAGTATGATAAATAGCAAAAATATCTATATTAACAGTATAATAACTGTTAAAATAAGATAAATCTTAGATACTGTAGATGATCCAAATTTCAGAGATGAATCGCCTTAACAATATTTTCTGAGAAGATGTTGATATTTGATACTCTGATATTGGCTCTTTCTAACTGAGTATGTTCTAGACGAAATGACAATTTCCTGAGAATAATCAATGCTGATTATTGAATGATAATTTATAAAATCACACACATCTTCAACACATAGTAGAAAATCAACAGGAGATGAAATAAAGAATAACAGATTTAAAATATTAGAATGGTGAATCGTTTAATGTAATAACGCAGACAGTAATCCTGCCAATGCGGATGAAAAACATTGCCAAGAAATCCAGTGATTTCAGGACTAACTGCCTGATATCTCATTTGGCAAAGATTCTACTAACAATTGTCAATAGAGTCTACATTCTAAGATGGAAGCGGATTAGATAAAGGAAAGCTCATCTTCAGGAAAACAAAAAGCACAAGAAAGGCAAATGAACCGCTATGAACAATTGACGATCTATATTTGAGAAAGCTATGGATACGTATGTGGCATTTAACATTTTGTAAAATATATTAACAAAGTACATATATTGGCACAATATAATAAATACTATGTGGAAGATTATTTCGAATGTAAAGATAAAGGTTTTCTGACCAATTTTAGATGAAAACATTAATAAGATTCACAGTATCACAGGAAAGCAGAATAGAGAGGCATATCAGCAAGTACACCGGTAACCACTTAACATAATTTGCTGAAGAAATTCTTGGAAATGTGGAAATAATGGTAATAAGAAAAAAATAAATAATATATAATGATACAACGCTATTAATGGAAGTGGAATTGATTCTATGCATATTCATTCATTAAAGGCAAAGTAAATACTTAAAAAAATTAAATTAATGAGACAGGGAGGAGCAGCTTTAAACGATTGTGATACAGGATAAATGGTAAAATAAGTTTCTTCTAAGTTCATTCAACCGGTATATAATATTCTAATTAGTACATCATACTTTTTTTTTTTTTTTTTTTAGAAGATCTGTTTTTTATGTCTTATATTAAGGTAAGGCTCTTTATGTCCGTATACGTCAAGGATGACATTTAGGATACATTAAAATTCTAATCTTTCAGAAGAAGCGCTTTTTCTCGAATTCGAACCCAGAAGCAAAATAAAATTGAGGAAAATTAGAACAGAAATACTAGAATTACATTATTTTTAATATTAATTTCCTCAAGTTAGTTTTCTCCTATTAGTATAGCAAGTTGCTCGACATAATTTATTTTACAGTCTAAGCGTATTTCTGGAATACGATATAATTCTAAGGTCTTCGTAAACATGCCTATTTAATGAATGAATAAGTGGATTTCTCGAAATAACTGAATGCCCAAATTTATCATCAATCGCACGGGTCCACAGACCGTACGTGCTTTTGCAATACACAAAATAGTGAACAATATTAAAAACAAACAAAATTAAAGGAGTAAACACGAAAATAAAAATGCAAAGATATTCGATTACAGCAACATAAACACAGAATAAACCGTTTTCAGATGCATTAATATACCCTATTATAACGGGTCATCAAGAACTTCCTCCGCACCTTCATGCTGGCCATCGCTCAATAAAAGGTTGGCATCCCTAGGTTTATCGCATTCGATTCCGACGGGATGTTATAATTATCAGCGGGATGTTATGATTATCGGCGTTATCAGTGGTTGCGAGCGCATGAGTTGTTTATTGTACTGGTTAGTATGGTCTACTATGCTGTGCGTTCTGACGTGTGCCTGAAGCGAAATCAATGTATTCTACACAGGAGCGTGTGTTTCTAGTGGAAAACGTTTTTAACGAACGTGGAAATTATACTGAGAAACTTAAACAAAATTTCGTTGTCAGGTTCCCTAACTCAAAACTACTGCACCGAGATACTGTGCGTAATTTAATTAATTTCGGGAGTAAGATTCCGTACATGATGCTGGTAGAAGTGAAAGACCCATTGTGCTAACAGAAGAAAAACTATCGGATACATCGGATAGAATGCTTAAAAATCCACAGAAATCAATAAACAAATTGGTCCAACAATGTGATATTTCTTACGGTTCCGCATTCAAAGCAGTCAAAAAAAGAACTAGGTTTGTATCCATACAAAGTATCAGTCGTCCACGAATTAAAACCCACAGATCACGGGAAAAGAGTTCAGTATTGTGAAAGGTTTCAGAGGTTTATTTAGCATCATGGAATTGACGTGTTAGATAGGACATTTTTACTGATGAAGTTTGGTTCCACTTATCAGAATGAGTAAAATCACAAAATAGGCGATTATGGTCTATTGAGAATCCCAATGCAATTCAGGAAACCCCTTTACATTCAGAGAAAATTGGTGTATGGTGTGCGATATCTCGCTCTCGAATTATTGGCCCAAGTTTTTGTTTCCATAACTCAATTAATTCAGATGTTTATTTTTCGGATATTCTTTTTCCATTTATTGAAGATGAAGTGAACGGTGATTTTTTCAACAAGATAACGCCACTCCTCATACATCACATAAATCCATGGGACTATTAGTGGACTTTTTGGGGGAAAGACTAATTTCTAAAGGTCGGTGGCATCCTCGGTCTCCTGATCTTACCCCTGCGGATTATTTTCTTTGGGGAGCCACTAAAACTTCGGTCTGTAAGGACAATCCAAAATCAATTAATGAGCTGAATACGGCAATAGAAGATTACATAACATCTGTAACAAATGAGACATTAATTACAGTGTTCGAAAATAAATTAAAACAAGTGAAGTTTTGTCTTAAAAAAATGGTAAACATTTTCAACATCTTCTTTAGACAGGTTAGTTGCATATTATTTTTCTACATTACCTTTCATACATGAATATAGTGAATCTAGCAGTTCTCTTAACCAGAGAAACGTTTTCACCATTTGCTAGCGCCAGCCAGTGCTGTCACCAGAATTCCCGGCTCTAGGGGAGTCTTGGTTACACGGGAGGTGCGACTTCTCGATGACCTGTTAGTAGACAAATACACTCAAGAGAAATATATACGCACAATACTAACACAATAACAAAACAATGGCCGAAAAGAAGGACAAAATACATGTATGTAAAACATTATATCCTATTATCAGTCTTCTCAGATCTCAGCTGACTTGCCTTAAGTAAAACTTTACCTAGCCCGTCGTGACTTCCGTGCCTGCCAGCAGTGTTCAACATGCTTTCAACTCTACATTCGCGGAGCTAAAGGATCGCGGTAAATACTTTCCCTCTATTCCTCCGCACCCCTTCATCTTGCCAAGATACGAGTCCACGACTCTTCCTTCTCGCAAATGGGGCAGCTTCTCTACCATTCTGGACAATAATTATCATCTGCCATGCCCCTAGTCTAATCCACGCGATACGCTCTCTAATGAGCTTTGTACCTGTTTTGATGTATTACTCTATACCCCACGCTGATTTTTAGCCCAGACTGTACTTCCAATGAAACCTTTTTGTGGATATTTATCTGACGCTATTTTAATCAAAATCGTTAGAGCAATTTTTAAGAAAATCAACATTTTCGAAATTTTTCCATGTAAAGGGTAGTTTGGGGTGGGGGGATTTTCTTGAAAATCTTCGTGTCGCATTTTTGGAAGATATTGAACTTAAATACCAAGTTTGGTATTTACGGTCTTTTCGTTTTTGAGCAATGCTGCCCACAGACACATAGATACACACACACATAGATACACACACACATACACACACAGACAGACACACACATTAATGCTAAAATGCTTTTTTTTTTTTTTTTTTTTTTGGATTCAGGGAGTCTTAAAACATGTATTTCCGGTGAAATCCTGGTATCGAATTTTTGGGTACAATACAATACCGTCTCTATGCACTATGTACATAGTTCGTATAGAGATAGTAATTAAGAAAATCGAATACTTAAAAAAATATTCCATGCAAGGAATGCTTTAGGGTGTCATATCTTTTGAAGATAGTGAACTTAAACACTAACTTTTATATCATTTTATGAGAATTTTTGTTTTTGAGTTATGTTATTCACAGTCACAGAATCACCTGTACTAGTATATTTCCCATTTTTGTTTATTCAAGAGGCCTCAAAAACATATATTTCTGGTGAAATACCGATATCCTAGTTTTAGTTAGAATTCAAGCTTACTTTTTTCTAATTCTTTTAAAAACTAATCTCTATTTAATATTTTAGTTCTAGGAAAATCAAGGTTGGAGATGCAATAAATTGAATTAGAAAATATTTTAATGAAGCTTGTGTAAAATCTTAATTTTAACAATATTTTAGGTGTTAAATTAACATTTTTCCTCAATATTCCTTAATGCTCATATATACTGGGTACATACTTGTGTTTACAGAAAAGCAGATACACATAGAAGATACACATATCTCGCATTTTACTTTCTCTAGTATGTATATGCAATTCACATAAGTAGGTAGTGAAGGTATTATATTCCACCTTAAAATTCGAAATCTCACCAAAAATACATGTTTTGGGGAACCTGAATTCCAAAAAGCATTTTTAGAACATGGTCCGCTTGTTTGTGCAGCATAATTCAAAATTAAAATTCAGTTAAATACCAAATTTGTTAGTTAGTTAATATTTTCCAAGGGTAAAAGACGAATTTTTTTGTTAAAATCCCTCTACTTCCACACTAAACCTTACATAGAAGATTTTACGAGACTTTCCATTTTCTCAAAAATGACTAAATCAACATATATTAAATCTATTTAGATGACAAATAAAATGTATATCTCGAATTTTCTGGGAAGCATTCTTCACTCTGGATGACTTTTATGTAACTTTCTGCACAAAAGAAAGTACGAGGGTGTTCAATTAGTCCTTAGAGAAAGATAGAAAACCAAAATTTTTGGTAGATTTTTTTATCTTTCAACATCGACTCCGTTTAGTTCGATACAGATCCGGTGTTTCTCCAACTGTTTTAAGTCTTCCAGAAAGTGGCATTTCGGATGGTCCTCAAAATAGGCATTGGTTGTGAGATTTTCGTTAAACATGAATTGTTTTCCGCAGTCACTTTTTAAAGTTTGGAAATAAAAGAAAGTCACCGGGGGCCAAATCTGGTGAATACGGTGGATGTTGTAATAATTAGAACCTTAATTCTACAATTTTCGCTACTAAAACTGCACAGACGTGCACCCTTGCTTTATCTTGACGGAAAAGAATATGTTTCTTTGCCAGATGAGGGCGTATCTTCTTGATTTCTACGCCCATTTGGTGTAATGGCGATTCATAATAATCTCCATTTATCGCTCTTCCTTTCTGCAAGTAATCAATGAAGATGATTCCGCGCGCATTCCATAAGACCATCACCTTATCTGTAGATTTCACCACCTTTGCCTTCTTCGGTGACGGTTCGCCTTTAAAACCCCACTGTTTCAATTGTATTTTTGTCTCTAGATTGCAGTTGTGTATCCATGTATCCATGTATCCATGTTTCATCCACAGTTATGCATTGACGCAGAAACTCGTCAGGATTGTGACAGCAAGCCAACTTCCGAATCGATCACACAATTGCCAAAGAAGCAATTGTTGTGAGAATTGCCGAGACCTTATAAGTCCTGATTTTTGGTGCAAAATTGAGATCACTGTAGTTCTTGATATGCCTGTGTCTGCTACTATTTCGCGAACTTTGATTCGTTGATCACTCAAAACCATATCCTGGATTTTGCCACATCTACTGGATGTCTGCAACGATGTTCATCATTTGTGGATGTACGGTCACGTTTAAATTCATTTATGATATTGTAAATTGTTGCAAACGTAGGGGCCATGAACTTGATCCAACTCGGCTTTTACCTCTTTCGGGGTTAAGCCTTTTAAATAGAAGTTTTTAATACCCACAAAAACACGTTTTTTTTTTTGTTTTTTTTTTAATATTTCTAAAGAAGCATAAAAGTGTTGATTCAATTGCCTATGGCAACGAAACCACGTGCTATATCTGAAACTTTAACTGTTATCTAGTAAGAGACGACGGTTACTAAATACAAACTTTTTTTTTTTTTTGATGCTACGAATACAATTTCTTGCATTTGCTAAAGCACTTATTGTACGCCCCTTGTAGTTCTCATTAAAACACCTAATTTATGTGATATATATTGTTTTTGTTCTGTATTAAAATATTTAAATATTCTTCATATGGAACTTTGTCACTCTTCACTTTGTTTTATTTCTGGTCTTGTAAAGAGAAGTGAATTTGAATCTTATAGAAGCCAGGTTTCATCATAGGGTATTCCTTTATTTCCCCGTCGCCCTCCATGGTGTAATGGTTACCATGCTAACTTCATATATCCAAGGTCGCGGCTTCAGATCCGACGGAGGACGATGGCTTTTTTCGGACTTAAAAAGCTTTTACATGGCTTCCTTCGGAAGGGAATTAAAGCCGTTGGTCCCGTGTCGTAGATTTACGGCAAGTAAAAGAACATAAGCCTGATAGGGAGGCTTCTGAGCAAAATTAATCGGTCTTTCACGCCCAATTTAGAATGAGACGCAGAGGACCGCAGTAATTAAAGAGCATCCATAAATAACACGCCATTTCCGTTCTTTTTTTTTTTTATTTCCCCTCTACTTGTAAGGGAATAAGTAGTTTATGCTAAAGTTTATCTTGATATATTTAGTAGATAGAAGAATAAACTTTAGTAAGAATAGATTTTTTAAATAGGGAAGATCATTCGAATGGAACAGATCGGAATTTGTTTTCCAGACTGAAGGTGGAACTTTGGGTGGTGATATTAAATATCCAATGCGCTATTTATCTTGGCCACTGAGTGAAACCACGAAAATACCTCAGCCAAATTGGGGATTTTAACACAGAACCAGTGGAATGCGGACCACAGACATTACCGCTCGGTAGTTTGTTATTGTTTGTATTTAGGTCATGCTAGATAATTCTATCCATACGGCAAATATTTATCCTTTTAACTTTAGTTTATAACTGCTCTGTGGTTTTGAAACGTTTAGTTGCAAACAGCACACCAAGAGTACATTACACTGATGCATTAATTACGCTAAGTAAGGGTAGTCCGATGTAATCGTATTTTTACGTGAGGTTCCGCCATTTTCAATGTTGGTTTTAATCGTTAAACAAGTTGGACCGTGATTGAAAAACAGCAGTTCATTGCGTATAGCTGCCAAAGCATCCACATTTCATTTAGTGATAAATGCGTTTGTTACATAAAAAGAAATTAGAATTATTGGCTGAGAGCTGAGGCACCTGATATTATCCACTATGACACCAATGTTGGGAAAAGCGAGATGTGTTGATAGCTTTATTTGCTTCTGTCTACACTAGACAGTTTTATAAATGCAGGGCGAAGCTTTAATGCCACTTTATGAGAATCTGTGCCGTTTTGTTTTACTATTTATCATTGAGTAATGAGGAATAATAGTGTGTTTGAAATTTGAAAGTGCACGCGTTTAATCTTCCCCCGCTCGCTGTACAGCTCCACTAGGCGAGCGGGGGAAAAGGAAATGTATTGTATTCCACCCAAAAATTCGATGTCGAGATTTTACTCGAAATACAGTGTGTCCACAAAACAAGTACTTAGTTCGTGATTGAGGTAACTTACGAATGACTATTACAGGTTGATCACTGAGCAATATGTTGACTATTTCTGAACGTGTTGTCGTCATCACATGGCGTCTACAGATTTTTCCATGCGATAAATGTTTCAACGGAAATTTAGAAAGGATGGACCAACGAATAAAACCGTATGAAAACTGTTAGATAAGTTTCAACGAATAGGTCCTGTTGCCTAAAAGTCTCAACCAGGTTGACCTTCCATAATCGCAGCTGACGTAATACGGGAATGAATTGAACGGAGTTCTGTATCTGCACGTTGTCTTTCACGTCAATTGCAAATTCCGTTATGGAGTTGGGTAACACTTGCGAATGATATACACGCTTCTTCAAGATGCATTTCAGCACTTTGAACACTGAAGACTTCGGAATTTGCAATTGACGTGAACGACAATGTATCGATTTAGGTCTCCGTTCAACTGACTCCCGTGCAATGATCTACGCTTGTGGAAGGTCGACCTGACCGACACTCGTCAGCAACAGAGCCTACTCGTTCAAGCTAATTTAACATTTTGCATATTGTTTTATTCGTTAGTCCATCGTTGAAATCGTCGTCGCATCTCATCGCACGGAACACTGTAGATGGCACGTGACAACGACCACACGTACAGGAATATTCTACATACTGCTCAATGATCAATCTGCAACAAAATTACATTCGTTAGTTACCTCAATCACGAAATAGTTATTTATTTTATGGACACTTGTATATGTTTAAGGTCTCTCTATAAACAAATCTAAACAACTTTAGAAAACGGTCAGTGTGTATATGCGTGTGCGTGTGTATCCGTAAACAACATAATTCAAAAACGAAATGGCCGTTAAATACCAAACCAATTTAATGTGAAGCATCTGTGAAATTTGAAAAATTCACAATATACGATATACCTTATTGAAATTAATCCACTTATTATAAAGAATAATACTGATATTTTGCCATGTATCAAAATTCTAGCTTCCATGATTACATAAATAATAGTTTTACTGTCTAAATTCATTGTCCTAATAAAAATGAGGCATGCGATGCATTTAAAAAATATTAAAATAAAGCTCCCGCTTTACAGTAAATGAGCTTACAAATGTGTTATATTCTATTTTATATTGGTACTAATAGGTACAAACATTTTTATACTCTCCAAAAATCTTATTTTTCAAAATTGTATAATTTATTTCTCAAAATTGGAGCAATATTTTCACAAAGTATATAATCATTTGGTCGTCTCCTTAGCGCGGTGGTAGCGCAGGTGCCTACCAAGCGGGAGACCTGGGTTCGATTCCCAGTACCGTCGTGGGGATTTTTCCCCCGCTGGGAGACCTGGACCGGGGTGCACTCAGCCTCGTGAGGTCCCTGGGGGGCCAATTGAGGAGCTACTTGATGGAGAAGTAGCGGATCCAGGTCGTGAGGACCGCATTAACCGGCCGGGAGGGGCTCGAGGCGCTGACCACGTCTCACCCTCCAATACTGCACCCCATACATGACGTCTGTAGTGGACCGAGATGGGGGACGCAGCGGCCGGGCGGTAGGCCAAGGTTCCCCGTGAGCCGTCGTGCCATGGAGTTATAGTTATATGATCATTTTCTTTAATATGATTTTGAGAGGAAGTTAAACATTTTCAAACAAACTATTAAAAATTGCATCGTGTGGATATTTTCGAATATAGAAAAATTTTAGTAAAATGTTTACGTGAAGATAGATATTAAATTTGGAGGTGTCTATTAATAAGCATGCGCCTATCTAGTTGTAGCTTCGTTTAATTGGTAATTAGAGTAGGTCAAGTTTAGAATTCATAGTATTGTATTAAAAAAAAATATTTTTTAATTTTTCCCAATTTTTGGTAAAATTTCAAAAAAGCGTCACTTGAAATTCAGAATATTTTAAGAATACTACTAGAAGGTTTTCAACAAAATCTTCTCTAAATGGACATTATTATAAACTGTTTAGAATTTTTTTTTACATTTTTGGTTTGATCACATATGTCATATAGAAAGGTAAATACATTACAAATTAAAGGTGTTTCTTGAATTTTAGGAGAATATTTTCTGATACCCCCTTCATTCTGGATAACTTTTCTATAACTGGTTGGTTGTTTGAGAGAGACAAAATATTGCTTCACAAAAATTTAGAGTTCATTAAAGCTCACCGTGGACATGTAAGCAGAACGGACTTTTTAATGTGCATTGCTGTCCCTTTTATTCCGGTTCTTTGTTAGATGAGTGGATTCGCTGTAATGTTTTGTAATCATCCACGAATTTATGGCTTTTTATACTATCCATATTTTAATAAATATCCTAGTTAAAAGTATAGTACTAGCTCCTGCTAGAACTGGAGGGGATAATAATAGTAAGAGTGCAATAATTGCAACCGATCAAACAAATAAAGGTATTTGGGCTTGAGTTATATAAATTGGTTTTATATTAGTTATGGTAGTAACAAAATTTATGGCTAATACTAGTCCAAAAGTTAAACACACAGTCGGAATTGGCAAATTTGTACATGCTTTTCACCTTATTACATGTAGTAAATGATTTTATCTGGCCTTGTGGAAAGATATAAACAGTAGAATATATACTCTTTAAGTAATTGTGCATGAACAAAGATACTGGTTGAAACTACATTTAAATAATTTCACTATAGAATTTACAAAAATTAACGTATAAAATGTTTAGTTAAGATAGTTATAAGTATTTTGTACAAGTCATTCGCCACATTGTAAAATGTAGGTATATATTGACAAAATTTAATTATTTTTAAATCATAAAACTATAATCTTAATATACAGCTTATAAAATGGGGTTTAATCTGTGGAGTAAAGAAAATTCCCTAAAAAAACAATATATATATATATATATATATATATATATATATATATATATATATTCTCAATATTATTAATACAGAGCTCTTAAAAGGTTTGTTTATCAACTTAACTTAGTGTATTCCCTCATTTCTCTGGAAAATATAATACAATCCTTTTGCTATGCTTATGTAAATAAGCGTGAACTTGATAAAGGAATAATGTTTTGTAAGAATAGACTGTTTCAGCATAAGTAGAGAATATTATGTGAATGTAGTACATTAGATGTGTTATTTACACTGTTCACCAGCAAACTCGGCTTGTTTGCGATCTAGTAGCTCAAAAACTGTATTTACTGTGAAATGTGAGTATTAACACACAATACTTCCTCTTGCTCACTATAGAAAAGTAAAATCTGTTAAATAAGCAGGCAGAACGTGAGTTCTATGAGAACATCGAAAGCATTCACTAATGAACCATAATAGATACACGGTTTAATATCAATCAACGGGGTTAACAGGAATATGCATATAATTCTAGTCATCTGCAGTCAAACTACCGTATCTAGCAATTAGAATTCTCTTCCTGCAAATAATCAGTATGCATACTTCAACTTTTAGCAGGTAAAACTTGTTTTATATTCGACAATCTAATCTGATATTGTTAATAGAGGGAAATGTGTACGCGTTCGTGCGTTTGTGTGCTCTGGATATTCAAATGGTGTGACATGAATAATTTCCATAAAATCCCTCGACACAAATTGCGCTTTACATGGAAAATGTTTGAAAATAATTTTATTTCTCAAAGACGGCTTTACCGATTTTGATTAAATAGCATACGTTGTATACTATATGTTATAAAAATGTAGTTTTATAAAACATTGAAAGTTTTGGAAATAGCCTCTGAAGTTCCCTTCTTTGCGTAAGGGGTAAATAATTAGAAATAAAAGAATATTTGCTACGCAAAATATATAGATCTCGTCAAACCAAAAATACCGTATGTACACTTGAAAATCTTTATAATGTACACTTGAAGATTATATGTATTTAATTTATGTTAATATGCTTAACAACTTTGTTAATATATATTACCCATGTTTTTCTCGTCGCTTTGACGGTAACAAAGATGTACTTCTTAATGAGATGTAAACCTTGAAGTACAAGACTAAAGACCAGAGCTAGGAAGTTAGTACCAATATCTTTATGCAGAGTATGACTTGGCACATACCATGCAGCACTACTTGTACGAGCAAAGGTCAATAGAGTGCAATCCATAGTTGCAAAACAGCTATCACTGCTCAATCACGCCAATAAGAAGGAAGGCGTTCGAATAAAATCTTGTTCTGCTCAAATGTGAGCAAAATTAATTTATTTTACAACCATGGTAAGTTTTCTAGCAGCGTACTTATTCAGAAAACGAAGCAGTTCTAGTATGCGAACTGCCATACGTCTAAAAACAAAACAGTCTCAGAAGTATATTATTGATTACAAATTTATTCAAAGAGTTGCCTGCAGCTATCACACTGTTACATTCCAGAGGTTTGGAGCTGAACTAAATCTGTGCGGCATGTGGAAGAACTGTCAAGACGGATCTACCATTCCACGAGCATCCTACTTGAAACAAAGTTGAAAATAAAAAGTGTAATAGAAAATAATGTAGGGTTCAGTGTGATGTATAGCATAACAGCTGCACTTATAGATCCCAACAAATGCTATTGGTGATACTCTTAAAATATTTCAAATATGCTTCAATCACATTATAAGTCTTGTTTGTCGGAACGTAGAATTAGTGTTTCATTTAAAAGGCTTCGGAAGTATATGACTGTTTTCAGTAATACGGCTACAAATGAGTAAAGATTTATTTTAGATCCTGTTATTGTTTTTACCTAGTAAGCGTTTTAAGAGTTTTAAGAAACTAATTTTATTATTTGGATATTATTTTACATTCATTAGTAAGTATTCAATCCGTGTTGCAATTGCTTGGGTATTTTCAAAATGCATTACATAAAGAAGGATATCAGTCAGTCATATACGTATATGTATGCGTATAATTATATAAATAGATGTGCATTTACGAATGTCTCATAAATAATTTTTATTCTCTGGAAACAATGCTGTTTACTTGGCAACAAGATTGTTTGCCTCTCCACCATGCATTCTTACCTATGACCTGTTTTGATGCGGCGGGACGGTCGGTCGCAATCTACGAGGTGCACTCCAAAAGTAACGCAAAAAAACTATCAAAATTATTTCTTTGCACATAGATGTCTGATATACAGATGTTACTTCTCAACATAGTCTCCTTCTTTGTCTAAGCATAGCTGACAGCGTTCAACCCATTTCTGATAACCCATTTTGTAGTTCTCTTCAGGCAGCCATTTTAGAGGCTGGTAAACTGCAGAACCCAGACTTGCCCTTGATTAAAATTGGCTCCAGTGAAGACCAAGTTTCAATGTGTGAAACAAACACAAACAAAAAATCACAAGGGAGCAAGGTCGAGTGAATATGGAGAGTGTCTCAGTGTTGTAATACCATTCGAGGAGAAATTGTGACAACACGTGCCCTATGGAGTGGGGCATTATCTTGATGCAAAACGAAATTTCCCAACAATTCTGGTCGCCTGATTGAAGACAAATTTGTTCAACAGTTACAAGACGGTTATGCATAATGATTTTTTCAACATGTTCCCTGTTTTGATCGGAGCGCGCAGCAGATCACTGGTGAATACTCTTTCCTTTTTGAACATTTCCATCCACCTGTTCACATTTCTATAGTACAAAGCTTTATCCCCACACACCGAGTCAACTTTACGATTAATATTTCACCTTTTGCACAAAAAATGTATGATTGCACATTGTTCTGTTGCGAAAACTCCATAATTGCCAGTATAGAAAACACCACTCAAACAAATGTTTACTCTACCTTCATCCCCTCACCGAAACGGACCGACCTGCAAACCTGCTGCTGGCAGAATGTTTGATCTTACATCCCTCCTAACGCTTTGCGGCTAAACATGTATCGTTATCAGTAAAATGCTATGCGTTACTTTTGGAATGCACCTCGTATATCAAACGGTACGAACTTCCTAGCTCTGCTAAAGACTATTCAAGGCGATGCCAAAACTTTCGATCATTGCTTATTTCAAACTTAGATCTTAGAAAGAACTGGTGCAATTTAGTAGAAATAACAAGTATCTCTCAAATTCAACGTATGCCCTGTGAGATATTACTGCCGTGCCTTATTTACTGTGTTATCTGACCCACAGAGTTCACTTATGAAAAATTTCTGATCGGTTTTATTTGATCCGATTTTAATCTAAGCACAGTGGCTCACCTTATGTAGACCCTTCCCCGCTTAATCGATGGTTATTTGTGGTGGATATATTTTATTAAAAACCTTCAGGTTACATTCTTGGAAGTCATGTCACCGATTCACAACACCTGGCGCCATCTTCCGAAGTCAAACACCATTCCTCATTACCTATCTCTCTGAGTCTGTTCTGGATGTCATGGCTTTCACTCTGTTTTTATTCGGGGCCACGTTTTCTTCTTTTTTCTGTTATACCCTCCACTATATTCTTTGGTAGTCGTTCGTCTGGCATTCTTTTTACATGTCCATACCTCTGTAACATATTCTTCCCTAGTGTAGAAAATACTCATTTCAATCTCAACTTCCGTCAATTCTTTTATTTTCTTGTCTTTACTTTCGCAATCTTGATTTTCTAGCTGAACTCCCTATTGCATTCATTCTATAACTAGAATTTGCTTTTATTCGCTAATTGGGATTTGTTTTACCTTCACAATATATGTTAGGATACTTGTTATATAATTTTCCCAGTAAATACAGTTTAATGGATCATTGTCATCTTAATTTCGGAAATTCTACTTTATTTCTGTTACAGAACGATTCTGAGACTAAGGGACATTGGAAGTGATAATTTGACTATAGTCGTTCAAAAAATTGAAAATTGCTTTTTGATTACAAATATTTGTTGGAACCTTTGGGAGACTATAGGGAATAAACTTTCAGCTGTCCTTCCTTTTCTTTGGGTTCTACAGCCACTTAAATATCGTACAACATATATGTAAGCATACTATTTCATTAAACAGAGATTTTTCTCAAAATCACGTTTTCACACTTTCAAAATGTTCAATTTTTTTTTGTTTAAATACAACTAAGTTTTCCACAATGTGTATTGTAATATTAGAAAAAAGTGAATTATTCTAACGCTAATGGTAACTTTTCAAAATATGTATTTTTAGAAATTAAAGTGTGTAATCTTTTAAACAAATTATAATTATTTAGTAATTAGTATTATTGACATATCCCCGTTTAAAGCTTTTGCGTGTTTTTCAAAGCTTTAAATAGAAAAGTACCAACCAATTTTTCAAATTTTAAGGCGAGGAAACATTTTAATTATGAAATATATTTACATACCTCTGCATATTGTAGGATTTATAAGCTTACAAGCGGATGCCTAGGGATCAGAATCTGTCGGGGAGCCAACGGCACGAAACCACAGAGTGGAGAACCTAAAACCAGTGGTCGGCCCATAACCAGGTGCTAGCGAAATGGACGATAGGAAAGGTGCTGCTGGAGCAGTTGGTGGAATGAGTGTCGGGGTAAACCGGACGACCCGGAGACGTGGGTGGCTTGGTCCACCACAAATCCCACATGCTTGGGGGCGCTTGGGGGATCGAACACGGGCCGCTTAGGCGGGAGGCGAGCGGTCTTCAGGAGAATCTATACAGAAATATATAAATTTGAAATTTCACTATGAGTTCATTTAAGCACCAAGCTTGATATTTCTGTTTGAGTTTCAGTTTCCGCCTGTAACGCGCTGACGTCGCTTCTTTCTTCTCTCCTCCTGGACACACGAATTGATACATTTTCAAAGTTATATTACCGCTTTAAACTTTTCTGGTTACTGGCTGAATGATTCGCGTCTATATCTAAAATTTTCCGGCAATTTACTGGTTGTCAACGTTCTATTGTCGACTTTCAAACTTTTTGTATCGCGTTGCCGTGACAAATACTCAGTATTCCTCCGTCTTCTGTTAACCTCGATATTGTGCGGAACTTTGATATACAATAGCTACCCATAACGGTATATTTTCTTGACAAAAGGTTCTTTCACTACCCTATGAAATAGCTTCCAAGACCTTTGTAACTAAAACTTCCTCCGAGAACGGCCCAGATTCACAATGCAATCATTACCACCATGTAGGGACTCTGGATGAAATATCTAACTTCACATGTAAAACCTTTTAAGTAACAATAAAAATAATAGTTTATAAGTCTAAGAACAAATTATATAATTGTGCCTCAACATACTTATCCATGAAATGTCGCGAATGGATTAGTTTCTTTCGCGAATTTCCTCTTGCTCCAAGTCCTCCCTTATCATTTCATTCATCATCTTTCAGGGTTGCAAGAGTAGGCGAGAAGTTTCAGTGTGACGTGGCAGAAACAAAAGGATCGTCCTGAGACATTCTATCGATTGCCGGGTTAAGACCGACAGTTGCCGGGTTATGGACTCTATGTGGCTTGACCGATTGGAAGGGCATCTCAATTTGGTAACTGTAGAGGCCCTTACATTGTTGTGACCATGCTCCTGGTTCCGACCGTTCGGTATCTCCTCACGCCTCACCCCTCCCTACCACAGAGGCCACCTATAACTAAGTCGCCTCCGCCCTACCTATCTATTGTAGTTAAGCATTAGATAAGCTAAAAAAACAATCTAAGAACTACAATGGACCTATAGCTTTGTTGGAGCAGCAGCGGATGTACGAGTGGGGCCTGTGTTCGATTCCCGGCTTCCCGTTGCGACCTTGATTTCTACTCAGTGAGCTACATCTGATGTCATTAATGTTACACTGTCTCAAGAGCGTGGACAAAAAGGATGTATTGCATGAATATTACATTTTGGTAGATGAAATTATGTTTTTGTTTAGATTGTATAACATAAAAAAGTGAATTATATTTAATTTCATTTTGGTTATTTAGGAATAACTCCAACAAAAATTACCCTTATTCTCTCCAGAGCTTGAGGTAAGAACGAGAGTGAGTGTGTATGTGTGATTTAATGGAGAAAACTAAAAGTAAACCGAAAATCCATGACAACCAACTGCATACGAGCTAATACTATTGGCGAGAGTTACTATATGCCAAAGAAAATCTGATGCGTTTCATTTGCTATTTGAGATATTAAGATTATTTTAAGTCAATTATTGGAAATTTGTATGTGGTTGAAATATTTTTTTGCATGGGCAGGAGTTGACAAACGCCGTATGATAAAAGCTTTTTAATATTTTAAAACTAAAACCAATAACAAGAGCTATTTCGGAAATGGTAAACTTCACGAAAGAAGTGTATCTGTGTTTTAACGAGATCTACATCTTTTGTGTAGTAAGATTTTTTATATATCTTACGGTTTACCAGTTACGAAAACAACGGCTAGCTGTGACGTCAGATTTAAGGAGTCCATACATTTTGTCGTGGAGATAACCGTTTCCAAGGTATTCCTTGTTATTAGCTTCAATTTCAAAACACTTATACTTCTTTCAAATAAAAATCCTTTGGGTTTCTTTTGTTTTCCTTCTGGCCACGAATAGAGAAAGGAATTTCAATGAAAACTGCAGCGCGACAAGGAACTAAATAATTAAACTATTCTGATTATGTTTATGTCCTTTAGACTGAAATGGATAGAAGAGTGATCTTTTGTAAAGGGTTTGTTTGCAGAGTAGTTAGAGAAAGTCGTATAAATGGAACACAACAGATTTGTTATCAGTTTTTCTAAAAGTCAACTTAAGGACGTTTCAGCTGACACTCTCCTATATTTAGAACTTCATTCTGTACATGTTATTTAGGTAACTCTGTGTCCAGTGCTTGTCTAAACCGATTTCATTCTTTAATTTGCTGGATGCTACTACAGGTGCTAATAGAGACGGATTACCTTTCCCTCTGTTGCTGCTGAATTGCCCTTAGAAAAGAGAACTAGGATGAAAAAGACAAATGGAAAGAAAAAAAGATAGATGAAACGAATATATAGCCACGTAAACCTTTGCTCTGACATTTCTGTTTAAAGCAGCCAGGCAATTCTTGTTTGGAATGCTTGTCTCCCACTTGCGAGGCGGAGGCTAGCGCATCGTGAGGAATGAAGGGTAAAGAAAGAAAACAAAAAATAAAGACGTGCATTGTTTGATGCCAGAAGTTGTAACAAGCTAGTTCTTCCTATTTGTTTATGTACTATCTTGTGCCTAAGATTTCCATTTCCACTTTGTTTTTGTTTCACTTATATAGCTCCCTTTAACATCTAAACTCATATCGGGCCTTTGCACTAGAAACAACTCGTTGGTTATAGGGTATTCACTCTACACACACACGCACACACACACACACACACACACATATGCATTCATTCTCGCATAATAGTTCCAGATTCTTTGGAGTATAGGGAATAATTCTGGTTAAAGCAAAATTCCCCATCTACTTCGGGAATCAAACCCGGGACCTCCGGGAGAAAATTCAACCCATTGACCACTTGACCACGGAATCAGTCGTTTTTCCACTCTTTGCTTTGTGTCATAATGTGAATTTCCAATTGTAATATTTACAGACTTGATTTTTATTTTCTCTACATGTACTATATACATAGTGTATAAAATAGGTAATGTATTCCAAAAAAAAAAAAAAACTCAATACCGAGATTTCATAGGAAATACATATTTTGAGGCCTCCTGAATACAAGAAAATTAGAAAAAGGTCAGTGTGTGCGTGTGTGTGTGTGTGCCTTTGGACAGCATAACTCAAAAACGAAAAGGCTTGGAACTTACATTTGGTAACTTCCAGGGATGTGACAAGACGATTTCTAAGAAAACCCCCCCCTCCCAAGCTACCCGTAACATGGAAACTTGTTTCAATTTTTTTTTTTTTTTTTGCTCCAATGATTTTGATAAAAATACCATATATTAAAGATATTTACATGACAAATAAAGTTTATATTTGAATTTTCTGGAAACATCTTCTGAAGTCTTCTTCCTACTTAATACATTTAGTATAACTGTAGACCAAAAAAACTAAGATAAAAGGTAGATAAAAACTTACTGCGCAAAAAATCTCGTTAAAACACACAATTTATGTAATACAATTACTTATTCTTTATTTTGTAGAGTTAACCTTTTCTGATTATTCCTTGTTACTGGTATCAATTTTAAACTACTTGAACTTTTCTGAAACAGAATGTTATCTTTTATTTCTTCTCTTTAGTTTTTTTCTCTGGCCGGGCAAAGTTATATCCGAATTTGAATTCTTACACATAGCGACCGACTCTAAGATTTCAGTATCAATTTAGATTAGTATGTTACATATTTCACTTCTACTTAGATGCAACTAATACACCATCTCTGCTAAAGTTTATCTACATTACCATAATGTAGACAGTTTGCAGTTATTATAACAATAGTTTCCGGAGAAAGCCATGCGAATGAAACACATCAGATTTTGTATATATAGTTTCTTCATCTTAGATTTTTTGTGTGCTTAAAATAGATATTTTTCCCTACGAGAATCAGTGTAGACACCAGTAATTTTGCGTTTATGTATTATTATTATTATTATTATTACTATTATTATTATTCTTTGAGATTTATTTATGAACTTTGTTTTACACAAATTTACATTGTTAAACATATCCATAAAAATATTCGGAGAAGCAATGCTTCTTTGTTTTGTAGCATTTTACTTTCTCTAGCCAGTATATAGGATGTGCATGGTACATAGGTAGGGAATGCATTGTATTCCAACCAAAATTTCGATACCGAGAATTCACCAGAAACATATGAATAAAAAAGACATTTTTTAGAAAAAATTCTGTGGGTTTCTGTGTGACTATTTGTTGTGTGTGTGTGTGTGTGTGTGTGTGTGAGAGAGAGAGAGAGAGAGAGAGAGAGAGAGAGAGAGAGAGAGAGAGAGGAAGGGACAGAGACTCTGGAGAGCATAATTCCAAAACGAAAAGTCCGTTAAATATCAAACTTATATATAGGTAGGTTTGGTATCTCCCACGGATGCAAGACGAAGATTTTCAAGAGCGGTGGGGGAACCTCTAAATTTACATGTAGAAATTTTCAAAAATTTTTATTTTCTCAAAAATAGCTGTAACGATTTTGATTAAAATGCTCTATACTAAAGATATTTAGATCTCAAATACAATGTACACCTGAGTTCTCCCTGAATAGCCCCTAAGGACTTCTTCGTTCGAGATGAATTTTGCTTAACTGGTATACCGTAAGGAATAGATAAAACAATTCGTGTCGTGCGCATTTATACTTTCTCTAGTACGTATGTACATACAATGTACATAGTACATAGTAGCTATATTGTATTCCACCAAAAACTTCAATATCGAGATTTCACCGGAAATGTGTGTTTTCAGGTTTCCTGAGTACCAAAAATTAAAAAAAAAAAAAAAAAAAAAAAAAAAAAAAAAAAAAGAAGTTCAGTAAAAGGCACCTGAGGGTGTGTGTTTGTGTATCTGTATGTGTCTGTGTCTATGGGCAGCATAGTTCAAAAACGAAAAGAACATTAATAAACCAAACTTGGTATTTATGTTTAGTGTTCTTAAAAGATTTTCTTCATTCTGGATGATTTTTATATAACTAGCAAACTTAAGAGGTTCAAAACTTATTACCCAAGGAGGCACAATTAATTTCCTTTACATATCTGTTTCAGAGCTGTTTCCAAAATATTCCTTCTTATGGATTTCAATTTTAAAACCCTTATACTTTTCTCAACAGGAAATTGTCCGTGTTCTTTTTGTTTTACTCCTGGTCATGCAAAGAAGAGAATCTCAATTACAGTGGCATTGCGACTGATTTTAAAGCATTTGACTAACACTTTATCACAGGGTGTTCTCTTGTCTCAGAATAGGTAGAACAGCTAGAGTAAGCCATGTGAAGAATACATCTTTGTCGTTTTTTGGCATTGCAGCAGATTACTGCATATTCACTTTTTGGTGTAAACGTATTTCTGTTATCACCAAACAAATTCTAGTGTAAACAAAAGATTCTTTCAATAGAAAATGTGGTATAGGTATGTGGTAATGAAGTAGGATCTAGAGGCAATTGTCCTGGTCACTTTCCCCTCTTTTTCTTTTCACCCTCCTCATATGTAGGACTTATACCCCCATCCTAGAGTTTAAAAAGCAATGCCAGGTCAAGACCTTGTGATCTCAATGATCTGATCATATAGATGCCAGGATGGGTGGTCAGCCCGATACCTGCTATGAAATTGAGGAAGTAGGTGATATGAAATTCGGTAAAAGAGACGACAGGAAATATGATATTTGAGATATGAATGGTGGCGGAAACCGTAATACTTGGAGATATCCCACCCAAACGCCGCTTCCACAAATCCCACATCCTACTCAGGCCACCTAGGTAAAATCCTCTATACTTTTCTCTGTAATAATAAACTGACGACTTTCTGTTTTACACCACATTTTCTCCAGCTACGGAAAATATGCCACTCCCACTAATCCAGGTATTTCTTTTCAGGAGCTATTACTAATTATATTAAAAGCAAATTTGAGTGCCAGAGTTACACTTCGCAACCGGTTAATATCTTCTGGTATAAATAAAAAATGCGTCTGAGTAGATAGGTAAGGTTGATAAGTCCCGGTCCAGATATGGCGCCAGTTATGCGGTAGCACTTATAGCTTAACTGTAGATCCATAGTAACCGGCCAAGAGCTTGTTTTCTATTCGAATGACAGCATTTTAAACAAGACAACTTTAGAGTTTTCATGAAAATGGAGGATTTGGAAAAACGAGCCGTGATTAAATACTTCCATTTGAAAGCCTTAATACCTAAAAAAAATCAAGGAGGAAATGGACATTGCATTGAAAGACTCTGACCCTTCATATTCAATGATTAAAAGGTGGGTTGCAGAGTTCAAAATGGGACATACGAGCCCTGTAGAAGTGGCAACTCCAGAGATCATTGAAAAAAAAATCATCGTTTAGTACTGAAACACCGTAGATTAAACTGTTTGGGATAGCAGAGGCTGTCAACATATCAAAAGAACGTGCAGGAAATATTTTAAGTAATGCTTTTTTGGGCTTTCAAAAGGTCTATGCAAGATGGGTGCCGCGTTTGTTGACACTTGATCAAAGGTTGCAAAGAACAACTGTTTCTGTTAAGAATGTGTAGCTCTACCGTAAAAATTCCAGTGAATTTTTGAAACGGCTGATTACCATGGATACAACTTGGATACATCACTACACTCCAGAAAGTAAATCACAGTCAAAGCCGTGGATTACGCCAGTTGAACCACCTACGAAAAAGGCGATGTCAATTTTGTCAGCTAACAAGGATATGGCGAATTTTTTCTGGGATGCACAGGGAATGATATTTATTGATTACTTGGAAAAGTGTAAAAGTATCACTGGTGACTACTGTGGAAGCTTACTGCAACGTTTGAGTGACGAGCTGAAAAAGACCTCATTTAGCAACAACAAAAAATCTTGTTTCATCATGACAAATCTCCGATCCATCTTTCAGTCATTGCAATGGGAAAATGTGCGAATTAAAGTTCGAATTGCTTGAACATCCACCCTATTTGCCAGATCTACCACCTATTACGAACCTCAAAAAATGTCTTGGAGGACGAAGATTTCAGAAAAATGAGGAGGTCATTGATGCGGTAAACAGATTTTTTGAGGACATTGATAAAGCACACACTACAGAGATGATTTAGTTAAATTAGAGCACTGATATAACAAATGCATTTGCCTTTCTGGAGATTATGTTGAGAAATAATGTATTTTTAAATGATCTTTTCATTGAGAGGCTCTGGGCTTACCAGCCGACCCTCGTATATGCAAGGAAGCCATTTTTTGATCTTGGCGATCCAGAAATCTTTTGTTTCATCCAAAGTTATTGACGTCATTTTAATGCACTTTAAATAGCAGCAGAATGCTAAGTTCCTCAGCGGATACGGGACACCTCAGGGGGAAGAGGTTATGCCGGTAGTTTCTGTTTCATTAATTGTATAGATTTTACGGGAGAGTCAGTTGAAAAAATGAGTTACAAGGCGAGATTTCAACACGCATATCCTACTTTTTGTATAGTTGCCATGTATGCATACCGGTATTATATTAAATTCCACAACTGACTCGAGCTTGTCCCTGGAAGACCACTAGCTGTCTTACTTCTGCAATATCAATACCAATGATGACTTACTATCTGTAGCCATTATGTGGTGAAAGGTAACTAAAAATTGCAAGAAATCAATTTAAATACACCAAGGAAACAAATAACTCCAAAGTGTTTACGCTTAGTTACGGCTCACGCCATGCCGCAGAAATAACAATTAAATGAACAGGAAATGCAGAAAATATTTAACAGACAGTGCTACCAACACGCTGGTTAAACATCGTACTACTAATGTAATCGTTGCTTGAATTGTTATTTGAGCGTGAAAACCAAACTCCACGAATTGGATCTTAACAATCTACCCGCATAAATTGCATGGGCTCATCTAATATTTGCAGCGAAAGGGTTAAATACTAATGCACTTGGTGAATCCCCTTGAGAGATTGTCTTCTAGAATTTTCTCTGCCAGTTTTCCATTTATTTTAATTCTGATTAAGTTATTGGTAAAAATGTCTATAATAAGTAAATTTAGATCATTTGGTAATAATATATGAATTAAAACAATTCTATATCTTGTAGCCCTATATTTAACCCTTACATATTATAAGAGTTTCTAAGTTGGAAAATCTTATGGGATGTCGGTGCGTAGCAGACTTTAAGTTAGGTTCTTTCAAAATGTATATCATCTGAGGGTTAAAAGCCGTACAGCTGAACTGTATTTAATTACGGAGAAATGGCGATGTGGATGGATATCAATAATTACAACTGGTACATTAAAAATTATTTCCCTTGCTGTCCCTTTGTTTTTATATTTTGCGTGTTTTGATTGGCTCAAACAAACACCAATGCCCGAAGCGGGCCTGAGTTCACAATCCCCAAGAGACTGAGCACCAAAACCAACCGCCCTAGTGACCATAGCCAAGTGAAACACCACAAGCTAAATGTTGAATAATAGTAAAACTTATTTTAATACTGTCATTCCGTTTAGAATACAATGGAAAACAAACTTTTTGTCCGTTAAAATACTGGAAGGCTTTAATTCTCTCTACTCTCAAATATTGCTGGCTTCATAGCTAGTCGGTAGAACTGGTGTACGAGGTGTCCCGGGCTCGATTCTCTGGTAGAGAAGGACATTGTCATTACTTTTTACAATTATTCACGTTATGACCAGCAGTAAACACCAGACATCTGAAAACATATAGGATATCCAGTATTGCATATCTAGGGGGTAGTAATTTCAGAGGTATAGCTGGTTCTCGCGCCTGCGAGAGGGAAGCAGGTAGCCTGAGGGTTTAAGGTGAAGGAGGGTGTACATGTTTGTAGAAATCAGGAGCTATAAATAAGCGAGGAGATACAGGGCTTTTACTGTCAAATAGAATAATGTACATGTTTGTAGAAATCAGGAGCTATAAATAAGCGAGGAGATAAGGGCTTTTACTGTCAAATGGAATAATGTATGGAATACCGTGCATGTCTACATTTGAGCCAGAAGGGCACTCACGTGGAACGTCAATTGAGGTTGTGTAAAACGAAAAGTGCCCTTAATGAATACTAAGACATTAACAGAATTTTAAAGCTATTAAAAGTTAAATTACACCTAATTTCCAACATAACGGTTACAACCAATTACTGAAGTTAACAAAGCTTAAAAAAGTCCCTTTTGTAAACACAATTTCAAACCAATAATGATACTAACGACGGCTAAGAATTTCATGAATAGGAATAAGCCACAAATAATTTTATTGAACCTGAACTACTCAAACACAGTGAACGGTCACCACACGGTAGAGAGTGTCTGATATCACAAGCAAAGCTTTGGATAAGGAAAATGCTTCCATTCTCACTAGAGCCAAAGCAAAGAGAAGGGCGAGAAAAATACTCCGGTACAATGGTTATGGATGAAATGAAAAGAAAACTCAAGCGGTTACCCAGTTCCATTTAACTCGCCTCATTTATTGTGATTCTTGAAGTCAAACTTTTAAATTAATACTAGGACTGTTTAATGGACTTCGGTCCGGAGTACGTCCTACAACGTCTAGCAGCTCAAACGTAAAAATTTTTTTCTACGAGCGTAATTTACTAGTTTTAAATCGCAAACTTATTTTTTTACGAAATTCACGTGCAAAAAAGTGCAGCAAGAGTAAAATGCCAGCGTAAAGTAATTTTGTTACAACTTCACGTTCGCCAAAATAAACAGATATGTGTCGCACGTTTACCGTTACTAAGAATTCAAATTGTATCAGGCCGTGACAATCCAATATTATTGTTGTTGTGTAATGTATTTTGAAAATGCCAGATTTTGAGAATTATGATATCCTTAGAGTTGTGAAACAAGCAGAATCAAATGTACTACCTGCAAAATCCGGAAAAGTTTCTGAGGCACAACATGAGACATTTATGAAGCGGTGTTTATAAAAGAACGAACTATAAGTGACTCAAATTTAACCGAAATTTATTTCATCGTTGGTTGCTTTTCTTTTAATATCAGAAAATTCTTGTAAAAATATATTGTATGATACGCGAGGGTAAAGTTTCTTTTTACTTTCTCTAGCCCCATATGTACAATGTACATATGGATAGAGAAGTATTGTATTCCATCCAAAAATTCGATGTCCATATTTCACCGGAAATGCATGTTTTAGGACCCCCTGAGTCCAAAAAAAAGCATTTTCAGAAACAGGTCCGTGTGTGTGTGTGTCTGTCTGTCTGTCTGTCTGTCTGTGTGTCTGTGGATAGCATAGCTCAAAAACGAAAAGACGGTTAAATACCAAACTTGGTATTTAAGTTTGGTATCTTCCAAGGATGATACACAAAGATTTTTCAAGAAAATCCCCCCACCCCTAACTACCCTTTACATGAAGAAATTTTCGAAAATGTTGTTTTTCTTAAAAATGACTAACGATTTTGATTGAAAGCCACTTCTATCACAATAAAACGTATATCTGGAATTTTGTGGGAAAAGCTTCTAATGACGTATTTATTCTGGATGAATTTGCTTAATTTAGAATAACTAGTAAACAAGAAAACAACTTACTATACAAAAAATGTAGATCTCGTTAAAATACACAAGTTATGTCATATACACTATTTTCGTGGAACTTACCGTTTTGGAGGTATTCCTTGTTGTTAGTTTCAGTTGTGAAGTACTTTTCACAGACGGGAGTGTTCATTTTTCTTTTGTTCTACTCCTGGCCAAGCAAAGAGGCGATTTGCAGTGACAATCGCATAACGACAGCTTTTAAAACATTTGACTAACACTTTTTCCTTAGTTCCATCCTACTTATAAGGAACTAAGTAACAAAATTCTGCTAATGTTTATATCGATTAGCGTGATGTTGAAAGAAGAATTATCTTTTGTAAGACGTTTGTAGAGTGGCTAGAGAAAGTCACGTGAGTGTAACACATCCTATTTTTGATTCTCACGTGCGTCTCGTTTCACAATACTTCGGCTTGAATCAAAAACCATAAATTTATGCTCTTACATCATAAATAACTATTGTGTCCTATTTCGATTGGTGAGACTGGTGCAACATTACCTCTTCCTAAATAAAATATAATTTATTCAAAATTAAATATATTTAATATATGGAATTTTAATCCAAGTCATTAGAACCACATGAGAGAAAATCGAAAAATTAAAGGGCAGACAAGGTAAAAATCACACTCAAAATCAGTGGCAAAAATATATCATATACAGCAATACCGCGGCTTCTAAGATATTGGGCGAAATGGCTTGGCTGCATTCCAACCAAAACACGCTAGCATGTTCACTCTCGATTGTTTTCTTACAAACACATTTTCGATTTTCCACTCTTTTAGTTACTTCTTGGCTCCCATTCTAAGACAGGTACAGTGATATATCGGTGTCCTTTCTAGAGGCATGTCCCATCAGTTTCCACATTCTTCTTCTTAAACCTCTTTCATAGAGTTTTTATTTTCTTTCCTGTGTATTTGCCAGGATATCAATCTACAAAGCCAGTACACAGGATGTTCCCTTCTTGAAGTGTGGACTTGGTTGAAAGTTTTCTTCCTGTTCAAAATATTCCAAGTTTTAGGACTCAGACAAGTGAGCAGTTATCTTCTCGATAAAATGTGAGTTCCATATTATATTTATATATATATATATATATATATATACATATATATATATATATATGGATGTTTTACAAATAATGATATTTAATCACAGTCGTTAGATAAGTTTTGAGAAAATCGAAACTTTACAAACATTTTCCATGTAAAGGATAGTTTGGAATGGAAGATTGTTGAAAATCTCGTGTCGTATCTTAGGAATATTTTGAACTAAAATGCCAAGTTTAACCGCCTTTTAATTTTTTAGTTATTTTGCAAACGCACGCACGTGTATAAAAGAGGGAAACAGGTTAGTTAAGGACAGGAAAAGTATAAGAGGTCCTAAGTAAAGTTTAAAGATATTCTCAAGAAAGATTTAATTAGGTAGTATATGTGTAAAAAGTGGGCAGTAGGAAGGGAAAGGAAACAGGAAAGGTTATAGAAAATTGATAAATGACAAGGAAACTAATAAAGGGAAAAGGAAAAGTCAAAGAAAATTCAAGTAAGTTTAATGTATGAAGTAAAAGAGCAAAATTTAATAAAACTAGACAGAAAAAAAATCGGATATATTAAACTCACATGACTTTCTCTAGCTACTCGACAAACAAACTTCTTACGAAAGATAATTATTATTTCAACACCATGCTATTCGAGATAAACATTAGCCGGATTTTATTACTTAGTTCCTTATAAGTAGAATGGAACTACGGAAGTGCACTAGACTAAAGTGATAGTCACATGTTTTAAAAGCTGTTGTTATGCGGTTGTAATTGCAAATCGCTTCTTTGCTTGGTCAGGAGTAGAACAAAGGAAAGACGGACACTCCCGTCTGAGAAAAGTATAAAGTAATTCACAATTGAAACCAATAACAAGGAATACCTCGAAAACGGTAGGCTCCACGAAAAAACTGTATAAGACATATCTTGTGTATTTTAACAAGATTAACATTTTTTGTATAGTAAGTTTTTGTCTATCTCTTACGTTTTACTAGTTATACCAAATTAAACAACATTCAACCAGAATAAACAGATCTTTGAGCTAGTCTCAGAAAATTCAAGATATACATTTTATTTGTGAAAGAAATGGCTTTAATATGTGGTATTTAATCAAAATTGTTAGAACTTTTTAACCAAAACAAAATTTGCGAAAAACTTTACATGCAAAGGGTAGGTAGGGGTGGGGGGATGTTCTTGAAAATCTTCTTGTCGCAGCTTAGGAACCGTCTTTTCGTTTTTGAGCTATGCTGTCCACAGACACACCACACATACACACACGCACAGACAGACAGACATACACACATGGACCTGCTCCTGAAAATGCTTTTATTTTGGGGGAAGGGATTCAAGGGGTCCTAAAACATTTATTTCCGGTGAAATGTCGACTTTGAATTTTGGGTGGGATACAATACTTCTCTATCCCTATGTACATTGTACATACGGGGCTAGAGAAAACAGAAAAGGGAAAAAGAAATTAATATTGAGATAGCAGAACACCAAGAGGAAGAGGTTCACAAAATCTGTAGATAAAATATATGGACCTCGTTAAAACACATAATAATTTAAGACATAGAACTTTCTTTTTCTTTAGTTGCCATTTTTATATATTCCTTGTTATTGGATCAGGTTTTAAAATACTAATATTTTTTCTCATACGGGTATTTATCAATTCTTAATAATACAAAGTAAGGAATTTAAATCACATAGCAACCATCTTTAAAAATAGTTTAATATCGCTTAAGTCTAGTGTAATTCCTTATTTTCCTTCTCCTTACGAGGAAGCAAGTAATAATAGAATTTTTGCCAGTGTTTATCTCAAGATTAGCTTGAAGTGGATAGGATAGAAGAATAAGTTTTTTAAGAATAACTTGTAATAGAGATGTAGAGAATGTCTTGTGAATGGAATGCATCAGATTTTTAATTCTGCATTCGTTCTACAGTTCTTATCATTGTTGTTGATTTCTTATTGTGATATTGCTGCTTCTTTCGTATTCTTGACTTTCGTTGTACCTCGATTATAATTTTCAAAACATTTTTGTGTCAATAAATGTCGTATGAATTATATTCATTTTTTTAATTGGTTACAAACTTCTCTTTTAGTTTTCTCTTTCATAAACTTCTGCATTGAAACTTTCACAGTTCAATTAGTTTTTCTGAACAATGATGTAAGTAATTTATTTTTCTTACTAAAGGAAAATTTTTATTGATATATACTATTAATAATTTATTTTTTATTTCTTCCATCAGCTATTATGAAGCAATATACAGGGAGATTCAAAATGTTTTTACAACGTTTGGGAATGGATCCCTTGCATCGAAACAAGAAAATAGGTTCATATAAATATGTACTCTAAAACCTTTCGTTTACGATCAAAGGCGTCCCGGGTGCAATCTAATAACTTCATTTATTTAAGCAACATTGTTAGAAGGCTTTGACCCATTTTATCCTGTGGAGTTGGTCATGTGTCGTCATGACAGCTTGTATACATTTGTCATTTGTCAGTTATGTAATACATTCCCCCCAGCACGCCTTATAGGTGCCGTTTACAGGGACATCAATTAGAACACTCTCCCAGACTTATTAGACGCAAATAAGAAGAAACATGTGGTTTAGGCATGTTTTGTCTCCTTCATATTTTAATTTCATAGTTCGAGATGCACTGTCTGGTATCTATAATGATATATGGATAGGTAGAGAAGGATCAGTTCCATGATCTGCAAGTTCCCCTAACCTCAATCCTTTAGATTTTTAGTTTTGGTAGCACCTTAAATAATTGGTTTATGCAGTAATCATCCCTGATGAACAAACGCTGAATCTCGTGTCATGAAACTCTGCGAAATCATGCGATATCGACTGGGGAGTATTTGACATTTAATGCATCGACGACTGCATGCATGCTAGACGGAAGAGCAGGACGTTTGAAGCGTTTACTATTAGTGGTATTTGTGTTGAACACCTCCTTACAAGCTAACAACGTCAAAAATATAATTAGGTGTCACTTAAAAATTGTTTGATTATTAACATTTTAAGCTTAAATAAATCTAAAACAAAGGGTTTTGGGAAATCTGTTTGTATTAACATTTTTTCTTGTTTTTATGTAAGGAAACTGTTCCCAAACTTTGTAAAAGTATTTTTGAATCACCCTGAATATTAGGCTTTTTCAAATAGCCTGTGAATCATTTATAAGGAATTTCTATTATTTATAAACCATAGATATGGACAATAAAGTTTTACACAAAATGTGGATTTCGTTAAAAGGCACAAATTATGTCAAATTGTTACCTATTTATTTATGAGGTATGACTCGCTTTTAAAGGATATGACATCTGTATTTACCTTGTACCTGTAACGACAATAATGAAACCATAGAAAGTCATATTGTTGTAACACATTCGATTTTTCATAAAAGCTATCATTTGCTTCGTGCAGTTATTAATCAGCCACCACTGTTTCCGCCCCAGGAGCTTTACATTTATAGCTCTCTAGTAGTGGTGAAATGCGTGGTGAAAAAATGCTGGATTTATTCAAACAAGCCGAGAGCAGATTTCAAGGGATCTAAAAAAGATGTTACTTTTTTCACCATATTTTACAGCTAACCACATTTACCTGCAGATTTTGTGTTTGAGAAACATAGGATCTGATTTATTAGAGCATGACATGCTAATGAAGTCTGAATTTTATGTTCATTAATAGAGTGAAAGAGAGAAAAGAGAATGTTACAGATGGATGAGTTCTGTTTTTGAACACACGTCCATCATTGCGGAAACATGCGTTATAAAAATAACTTTCTGCTCTAAAGGCACTGCGAACATTATTACCTGCGTCAGTTCTTGCATTTCTAATTTTCAGAACCAAGATAACAAATACTTGTTTCATGTAGGGCAACCAAATAAGTTATGAAATATTTATATAACACTTTTAGGCAATCAAAGACCAGAGATAAGAGAGAGAAAAGAATACATTATTAAACAGCGACTCTATTTCATATAAGTCTGCCCCTTTTGGCGACGCCAAGACCGATTGGTTGCACATCTCACATCTTCGGTCGCAGGAGACCACAGCGTCTCATTTCCCTCACCATTCACTCCACTAATTGTTCTATAATCATTTCACCGTCATTTCATATCAATTAGATGTTGCTTTTTAATGGCTGTTGCATGGATATTAAATTTTGTTACATGGAATTATTTTTTTTTATTTGAATTGTTCAATAAATAAAAATGAAATATATTTAATTTCATTCCTTCGTTCATTCACGTTTCTCACTTTCATGCTAGGCATAGGGCTGATCACAATCCTAGCATCTCTCTGATTCAGATCTCCTGCTTCTCAACAGGCGTCTTGACTCCAGGCGCTGGCTTGGAAGTCATTCGCAAGAGAGGAATCTAAATTAGTTTAGTATTTAACGATTAATATTTTAACGTCAAATTGATATAAAGGTTTAAATTGATTATTCTTCTGTAGCTAATATTGGGTCAGTAATTGGAGGAATGATAAGATTAAATATTTGAGGATTTTATATAACTCTTTTTTTAATAATGGTTAATATTAGCTATGAACGTTTACGTAGACGAATAGTTATTTCTTTTTGAGTTATCGTATTCATACATGGACCTTTTTTAAAAATATTTTTTGGGGCTCAGGGGACCACAAAATATATTTAAACTTTTTGTTACATTTCATATAATAATGTATCTTTCTTCCTTTATTCTTCCTTAAACATACTCAGATAAGTTGCTAATTTCCTTTGAACTTTATACTCACAAACACCCTCGCTATTGGAGTTTAAGAATCCTGTTTTAATTAATATTAAATAATCCCATTCTTTCCTCTATACACCTCCTCGTTCTTGCACTGCCTCACAATTCTATACCATTTCTCACGCATCTTTCCTAAATATTTTCGGAACATTATAGCTTTTTTTCTATTATTCTTAAACATACTTTTTGTAACTCCTCTATCCATAGTTTATCCCCTTTATCAAATCGCAATTCACCTCTCCAGTTCACGTTTTGCACTTAAGAACAAAATTCAGGGCCTGCTCACTTTCCCCCATACATTTGGCATTATTAATATCATAATCCCTTCTGAGTCCCCTTAGTTTTAACACACCTGCTCTTGCCCAAGCATATCCTTTATTTCCCGATTTATCACACAAATTCACATATTTCTCTGTGCCTCAGTATGTATTTGGATTTCTGTATAGTTCCAGCAAATGTTTTTCCCTTAAGCTTTTAAACACATCTAGTTTATCAATATCTATATTACGTCCTTTCACTTCCCTCCAGTAATCTTCTTTCATAACCTTGTTCTCATTCTTATACTTCTAGAATTTTTCCCATCATTGCTTACAAATTGAACTTCCAGCCAGCTTTTTCTTGAATTCACAAACATTCCTTGCCACTGTTTCCAGCCTCCAACATTTCTACTCTTTATAAATAGTTAACCATCTTTCAATCACTTTTTATCTTACTTTCTGTTCTTCACAACTAAAGCAGTGCCACTGCATTCGGTGTTATTTTGTCAAACCCAATACTAATTTTCAAACTTCCCTATGAATTTTGCCAATATTTTTTCATCCATCTTTCAAACCCCGCACTACCACTGCAAGTGGCATTCTCGCTTCCACCACTTTGTTATATGCCCTTCCAACCAAATCACTTCCATATTTGGTATTTTGCTAAAACATATTCTGATGCTTTCCCTTTAGCTAACAGTTTTTCATTTTGGTCTCTCCATCACCTATTTACACTCAATCTCTCCCCGAATAAACAAATAAACAAATGCAATTAATATTTTTACCCTTTTTAGCTTGGTTCCTTACTTGAAATTCGTAATTTTAGATTTATTCTTATTAACTTTTTAAACCCCATTTTTGGGGTTTATTGCTTTGATGGCTCATTTTAGTCCTCTAATTGATATTGCACCTGCTATTAAATCATTTACAAACAGAAGATCTGCAATATTTCAATTATTGATTACAAGACAATGTAATCATTTTCTGCACATGTATCCTAATTACTCTTATAAATCACATCAAAATATATATTTTTGGTGAAACCTCTACATGAAATTGTTGGGTGGAAATCAATACCTTCTCTGCATAACATGTATATAATAGGTGTAAAAAATTCAAAAAAATTCCGGAAGTCACCATTTACAAGATGTAACATGTATCTTAAGCAGGAGCCGTGAACGGAGGTGTGCGCTTCAAAATTCGACAACTTCGTGGGCATTAAAAAATACTTGTATAATCACCTCCATTTGGGTTTATCTGTCTTTGAAACTCTTGTATCTGAGCGAAACTGCAGTGTAACTAAAAACATATTTCTTTTCCCCAATGTCATTCTTTCAATGACATTTTTACTTTCTCTAATTAATACATGAATGAATGAATGAATGAATGAATGAATGAATGAATAAGTGTATTTATTAACATAACAGTATCATACATTGAGGTTCAACAATCCACAGACCTTATGTGCTTTTGCAATGCACAAAATAGTAAGCAATATTAAAATAACGTCAAAGAATTAAAAGAGTAAACGCAAAAATAAAAAGACAAAGATATTCAAATACAGCAATTTAAATTGAAACACAGAGTACACCTTATGCAGATGCACTAATGTCCCCTATTATAGGTAATAGACAAATACACTTAAGAAAAATATATACAATATATACAACATATATAAACCACAACAGTGACACAAATATGACATAAAATGTATGCCTGTAAAACATATATAATCACTTTTGTTTAGCTATTCTTATGCCCCTCTTCTCTATTGTATCTACGTAGTCCGTCCACATCTTCCGTGCCTGCCAGTAGCGTCCAATATGCATCTAGCTCTACATTAGCGGTGGTAAAGGATCGCGCTAAATATTGTCTCTCCATTCCTTCGTACCCCTACATCTTGCCCAGATATGAGCCCACGATTCTTCCTCTTCGCAAATGGACAGATTCTTATACCATTCTCGTCACCAATATTTATTATCTGCAATGCTCGTAGTCTAATCCACGCGAGCACCTCTCTAATGAGTTTGGTACCTGTTTTGATGTATTGCTCCCTGCCCCATTCCGATTTTTAGCTCAGACTCTCCTTCCAATGAAACTTTCTCCGTGCATTGCGCAATTATTTGCGGTCTGTCAATATCACATAGGCGCTTCTTAACTTTTCTTCAAATACTAGGTGGCGAAAGTATTACATTGTACACAAAAATTCGGAATCCAGAAATAATTGTATTAAGGCCCCCTGTGAAAAAGGAGAAGCATTTTTCCGCTTTCTCTGCATACTGCATGGTAAAAGGTAGAGAAGGTATTACACTCCTCCCAAAAATCGATACCGAGATTTCACCGGAAATACGGATTTTGGGTCCCCTGTCCGTGTGTGTGTCAGTATGTTCATGTTTTTGTGAACATGATAACTCAGAAGCGAAAAGTCAGTAGAATATCAAACTTGGTATTTAAGTTTAATATCTTTCAAGAACGTGACACAAATATTTTAAAAAAAAATGCCTCCACCCCAAACTACACTTTACATTGAAAAATTTCGAACTTTTAGATTTTCTCAAAAATGAATCGTATTTTGATTAAAATACAGTGTTTTAAAGATATTTACATGACAAATACAATCTATAACCTGAATTTTCGTTTGAATAGCCTCAGAGGACTATCTACAGTGGTGAATTTTTCGTTATTTTGGATTACTGATAAACCGTAAGAGATAGCACAAAGCTTAGTACACAAAAGATGCAGACCTGTTTAAAACACAATTTATGTGATATACTTTTTTCTGGAGTTGATCATTACCGAGATATTCCTTGTTGTTGGTTTCAGTTTTAAATTATTTAAGCTTTTCTTATAAGAGAATTTGTAAATTCTGGCTGAACCCATGCAAAGTAACATATTTCAACCATTTGGCAACCAGCCTAAAAAAATTTGACTGTCGCTTAGGTTATTGGTAATCCCCTTATTTCCTTTCTACTTACGGTAAGCAAGTAATGAGACAAATTCTGCTAATGTGTATCTCGATTAATATGAAGTAGATAGAATAATAAGATTTTTAACCATAATTTGTTACTGAGATATAGAGACAGTCATGTGAATTGAGCACATTTGATTTTTAGGAAATGACCGGTCTGCGTACGTGTCTGTGAAGCATAATCCAAAAACAAAAACTCCTTAAATACGAAACTTGGTATCTAAGTTCAACATCTTTGTAGCATGTCACATGAAGATTTTCAAGAAAGTCCACCCACTCCAAATTACCGATGCAAACTTTTTCGAAAATTGCTGTAACATTTTAATTCAAACACCAATGTATAAGATATCTTCCTTGTAAACAAAATGAGCATCTTGAATTTTCTGAGAATAATATGCGAAGTCCTGTTCTTGCTGAAATACTTTTGCATAACTGGCAAACCTTAAGAGAATGACAAAAATGTAATAATAATAACAATAATAAATAATAATAATAATGCCGTGCCGCTTCAACCAATCCCACTGTCGGCATTCTTACGGAGGTTGGCAGACATGCAACCGGTAGAAAGAAGGTGATGTGGCCAGCATCTCACATCTCTCAGTCGGAATATTGGCTTTCTACCACGACCGGGCCACTGCCTAGCGCAGCTTCTCAATTTCAACATGATACTGAGAGGGCACTGGTCCTATATCCGGGACTTAAAACCGGCCCCCCCATAGGTGGTTTCGAACTGGGTACATTCTGGTGACGGAAACCAGGTATCGTTAAAACACACAATGTATGTTTTATACACTTTTTGTGGAACCATTTGTGGGATATTCCTTATCAATGGATTCAAATTTGCAATACTTAAAACGCTTCTCAAATGGGAAGCCGTTATTCACATTTCCTTCCCCTCGTCAAGCAAAGGGAACGACATTTCAAACCATTACACAGGTTATTGTTTTTCCTTGTCCCTGTTTATAAGGAAGTAATATATGCTGTATAATGAAACATTTCGGCTATGTTTGTCTTGAAAGCAGAAGTAGATAGAAGCTTTGTAAGAATAGTTTTGCAGCAAAGGTGGAGAAGGTTATGTGAATGCGGTACACCAGATTTATATTTGTAGCATCTTTTGCTACGCATGCATCACAGAGCTTCCTTGGAAATCAAACACCAGTAAACTGATGCTAAATCTCACCACATGTGCGGCAGCTGTCTGTTATCTGATTCACCTGCAGGGGAATCTTGCGCCTGTCAGTCTCCTCTTTCCAATTTTTCCCACAGAACTTTGAAGGATAGAATAAAAGAATTGGAAAGCTTTTTACTTTCTCTATTACTTCACTATTGTAAGTAGCGGAAGTATTGCATTCCATTCAAAATGTTGCCACTATATTTCGCTGGAATTATTCGAAATTTTAAAACAACCTTTAAATCGAGAAAAGTTTTTGTCTTTCTTGTCCAATAAACTTATTTTATCGTATAGAATAGAATTAGATATAATTGTTAACGTATTGCTGGTTACCAGTTATTATTTATTGACTACCAGTAAATAAAATTGGTATACTTTTATTTTTAAACTACTAAAACATTTAACGTTAATACTATTTCATTTAATATTTTTTGTAGCTTGTGAGTATTTTCTTCCAAACGTAAGCATTTATTAATAACTTTATTAATAAAAGAAAAACATAATAAAATAAAAATATTAAAGTTATATAACCTCTAATTAAGCATATGCAAATGAGTATAGAGGAAAAGAAAAATCTGATTTGTATCATTCACATGACTTTCTCTATACCCCTGCAACAAATTATTCTTAAAAAGCGTATACTTCTACTTACTTTATGCTAATCAGAAAAAATTAGTAGAAATAGTTTTATTATTTGCTTCCTTGTAAGTAGAAGCGAAATAAGGAACTACCATAGGTTAAAGTGAAGTCAAAAAGCTGGTTGCTATGTGACTGAAGTTCCTTTATTTGTATGGACACGAGTTCACAAAGTCCTGTATGAGAAAAGTATAAGTTTTTCATAGCAGAAATAAGGAATGTCTCAAAACGACGAACTCCACGAAAAAAAATGTATATAACATAAATTGTGTGTTTTAACGTGCTCTGCATTTTTTGTGCCGTAAGTTTTAGTCCATCTCTTACGGTTTAGCAGTTATTCAAAATATTCAGTATATAATACTATTCTATATAACTTAATAAAAACAAATATAAAAAGGTACAACTAAACGGAAATGAAAAGAAAGAAAAACTGCAAACAAAATTATTTTAAGTAGAATTCATGTAGGTTGAAACACATATTAGCATATTTAAAATTTAAATGCACAGTACTTGCTAGCACATAAAATATTACTAAACATAAATTAAACTAGTAATGTGTTTATCATATTAATACAGCAGCAAATTAGATCTGATTATAAATGCATGCCTTAATTTTCTGCTTGAACAGTATAACGTTCCGGCAGTCCTTTATGTCTTCAGGTAGGGAATTCCAAAGATTAACTAAATCTATATTCTGAAAATAGTATTCAAAAGAGCTGTTCAAAGAAAAAACACATAGAAAACAGGCAGACAATTGAGCGCAGTAAAACTTTCATGCTTAACATTTTTATACAAAACTACATCTAAAATATACATAAATTATTATTTCAGTTTATTAAACGTCAAATACAGGAATATTTAAAACTTTATTGTTTTATTCCTTTGTGCTATTCGAGATAAGCATAAACAAAATGGTGTTATTATAGAATTCATATGAGGGAAATAAGGGAATACGCTAGGCAAAACGATAGTCTTGTCTTTTTCTTTTGGTTTATCGGTTATAACGAAGTATCTAGAATGAAAAATGCTTCAGAGGCTCCTCCTAGAAAATTCAGGATATACTCTTTTGTCTAAAAATAACTTAAATATGCTCTTTTAATCCAAATAATTAGTCATTTTTGAGAAAATCAAATGTTTCGAAAAATGTTCATGTAAATGGTAGAGTTTGGAGTGGGGGATTTTCTAAAATCTCAGAAGATTCAGAAGTTAAATGCTAACTTTAGTGTTTAACGGATATTTATTTTTTGAATTATGCTGTTCATAGATAAACAGATATACATAATGCACAGAGAAGGTATTCACTACCGAGATTTCACTGAAAATACATGTTCTGAGGACCCGTTAATCCAAAAAGCATATTAAGAAAAAGGTCGTGTGTATGTCTCTGCCTTTCTTTCTCTGTATACCCTTGTGAATGAGTGTGTGTGTGTGTGTGTGTTTGTGTGTGTGTCGGTGTGTGCAACTTAACTGAAGAACAACACTAGGTTAGATACCAAACTTGGTTTTCAAGTTCAGTTTTTCCTAAGGATGTGACACGAACATTTTAAGGAAAATTCCCCTTGCTAAAACTGCCCTTTACATGGAACGTTTTTGGAAATGTTTGATTTTCACAAAAATAGCTCTATTAAATGCCGTATATTAAATATATTTACAGGGCCACACCAGTATATATCACGATTTTTTTGGGAATAGTCCCTGAAGCATTCTTCATTCTGAAAGGTTTTTGCATAACTGCTAAACTGTAAGAGGTAGACAAAATCTTACTACACAAAAATGCAGATTTCATTAAAACACGCAATTATTATCATATACAGCTAACCATTTCCGAGTTTTGTAATTGAGAATTCGCGTGTACTCTTTCTTCCCTTGGAAGGGAAGTAAAACCGTGGGTCCCGTGTCGTAGATTTGCGGCAAATAAAAGAACCTCTAGCCTGTTAGAGAGGCCTCTGAGTAAAATTAAGCGGTCTTTCACCCCAGTATAGAAATGGACGCTGAGAACCACAGCAGTTAAAGAGCGTCCTTAAATAAAACTCCATTTCATTTCATTTTTTCCCCTCAGACGAGTCGAGTTGCAACGCCTTACACTATAGGTTCGTTCCACCCGAGGTACCCATGTACAAGTACACTAAATTGAATTTTGTGATATATGAAATCATGATTCGTTAACTCACCATTTTCATGTAAAGTGATTATAATGCACGAAGTCCCCTTTCTACTATATTTATTTAATATGATGGAGGGTCATTGTGGGAGCCTCTAGAAATAAATAGTGAAATAAATCTCTCAACTTTTAACATGATATGCTTGCTTTTTGATTTAAAACAATCTAAAATAATGAATAATTATACTACGAACGTTTTTGCAATAAAATCTTGCACTATAGCTATAAGAATCCATACACTATTTAGATGCTATTAAATATTTACAATTTATCTAATATGATTCAGTTTTCTAACCTCGGTAAGTCATCTAAACATAGCTCCACAATTAATTAAAAGTCCTGGGAATAATAAACACGCTTAAAATATTGCATTCGCTTTTAGATCATCTCTCGAAGTATTTCAGATCCTCTTAAGAGGTGTACTCGTATACATGAATCAGATAATAGTATTTAACAGGATTTAAGGAACCTCAGAATGCCCTGGAAAATAATACGATATATAATCCCAGACGATTAAAGTTAATCTACTTATTCTCCAAACCAGACGAGCTTTCTTTATTGTGGTTTATTTCTAGCTATGAAGAATGAATGCGATAATCCGACTGACATGAACATACATCAGAAGTAGTTATTTGTATTTATAGTATTTGTCTATATTGGATGAGTGAGACGCAGTATGACATATAACATTGCAAATCATGTTTGCTATCATTATGGGAACAATTGTTTTGCATTTCAATTTTAATGAAATGCTCATACTTCTTCGCAGTTTATAAAATGTATAGTTTTTACTTTCTCTAGCTCATACGTACAATGTACATAGCGAATAGAGAAGGTATTGTGTTTCACCCAAAAGGTCGATTTGGAGATTTCACTGGAAATAAATATTTTGTGAATCCCTGAATAAAAAAAAAGCACTTCAAAAACATGTCCATGTGTATCTGCATGTATGTCTATGTGTTTGTGTGTGTGTGTTTGTTTGTTTGTCTTTGGGTAGCATTTCTCAAAAACAAAACGTCGATTAAAAACCAAACTTTGTGTCTCCCAAGGATGCGACTCGAAGATTTTCAAGAAGATTCCCCCAGCTCAACTACCCTTTATATGGAAGAGGTTTAAAAAATGTTGATTTTCTCTAACGATTTGATTAAAGTATTGTATATTAAAGATATTTAAATCTAAAACAATATGTATATCTTAAATTTTCTGGGAATAGCCTCTGAAGACCTCTTCATTCTGGATGAATTTTACAAAATTTGCATAACTGTAAACTGTAAGAGGTAGACAAAAACTTAACAAAAAATGTAGATCCCGTTAAAACAAAAAATGTGTTTAATATGTTTTTTTGTAGAACTGGCCGTTTCTGATATATTAATAGTTATTTAAAATACTTTTGTCAAACGGTACCATACAAAGTTTGCCGAATCAATTGTTTCACATAGCGACGAGCATTTAAAGGACCTGATTATTGCTTTAGCTGATGTATTTCCCATCTACTTAAAAGGAAGTAAGTAATAAGACCAATGTTTACCTCGATCATCTTTTTACTTGCTCCAGCCCGTATGTACATAGCGATAGAGAAGTATTGTATTCCACCCAAAAATTCGATACCGAGATTTCACCGGAAATACATGTTTTAGGACCCCCTGTATCCATAAAAATCATTTTCAGAAAAAGGTCCGTGAGTGTGTGTGTGTCCGTGTGTCCATGTTTCCGTGTGTCTGTGAACACGATAATTCAAAAACGAATAGTAGCTAAAATACCAAACTTGGTATTTAAGTTTAGTATCTTCCAGGGATGCAACACGAAGATTTTGAGAAAAATCCCCCACCCCAAACTACCCTTTACATGGAACTTTTTTCGAAAATTTTGATTTTCTTAAAAAGGGCTCTAACGATTTTGATTAAAATGTCGTATATTAAAGATATTTACCTGACAAATAAAATGTATATCTTTAATTTTCTGGGAATAGCTTCGGAAGACCTGTTTATTCTGGATGAATTTTGCTTAATTTGGTATAACTAGTAAACCGTAAGAGATAGACAAAAACTTACTATACAAAAAATGTAGGTATTTTTTAAAATACACAAGTTATGTCATATAAATTTTTATTGTGGAGCTTACCGTTTTCGAGGTACTCATTGTTATTAGTTTCAGTTGTGAAGTACTTCCACTTTTCTCAGACGGGAGTGTCCGTTTTTCTTTTGTTCCACTCCTGGCCAAGAAAAGAACCGATTTGTAATGACAATCGCGTAACGACAGCTTTTAAAACATTTGACTATTGGTTTAGCCTAGTGTATTCCCTTATTTTCTTCCTACTTTTACGGAACTAAGTAATAAGAACATTGTGCTAATGAGTACCTCGAATAGCAAGGTGCAGAAAGAAGAATTATCTTATGTAAGAAGTTTGTAGAGGAGCTAGAGAAAGTCATGTGAGTGTAACACATAAGATTTTTTAAAGACAGTTTGTATTTTGAACAGCTAGAGAAAGTTAGATGAATGGAACACATTAGATATTTAACAATAATTTTTACAGAGATTTAGAGAAAGTCATATGAATGGACTATCATTCTAATCGATTTAAATTAACAATAATAATGTTATTATTTAGTTCCGTATGTGTAGAAGAGACATAAGGGAATACACTAGTCTAAAATGGTAGTCCAATATTTTAATGGCTGCTCGTTAAATGATAGCATAGGAATTCAGTTGGCTTGCCATGGCCAGCATAACACAAAGGAAACACGAATACGACTTTCCCTTTGATAAAAGTTTAATTAGAAAATTGGAACCAAATAACAACAAATAGGCATCGCGGAAATAGGTAACCCCACAAAAATGTATTTGACATAAATTGTGTGTTTTAACGGTTCTGCATCATTTGGTTAGTAAGTCTTTACCCATTCTCGCGGTTTAGTAGCTATGTGGAGGTCTCCAGATTAAAGAGGACTTCAGAAACTATTTACCGAAAATTCTATATATACATTTAGCGTTCTATTAAACTATCTTAAAATATACCATTTTATTCAAAACTATTATAACAATTTTGAAGGAAACTAACATTTTCGAAAAATGTGTGACATTAAGGGTAGTTAGTGTGGTTGGATTTTGTTGAAATTATTCGAGTAGAGCTTAATTATCAAGTTTGGCATTGGATAAACTTCTGTTTATGAGTTTTGCTGTTCAAAGACACGCACACCCTCATACATACTTTTTCTAATATTTTTTTTAATTTTTTTTAATTCAAAACATCACAAAACATATATTTCAGTGGAATATCGATGTCGATTTTTTGGTGGAATATAATAATCTTTTTATCAACTATGTACACCGTACATGGCAGAGATGATAAACAAAGAAACATAATTGTGGCCGATTTTCTCTTCGCTACATTAAGTTATGGGTGCAAGTTATCTTTGGTTTGGTCTTGTGGGCATATAGTGCTAGCGTCGGCGAGAAACAAAGCGTAGTACGAGTATCAGGCAGGTGTTGGTTGAGCAGAAGACAGCCCTAAGATCAATCGTCACAAAACTTCAAACTGATTGTTTCTTTGAACTATAACTTATTAACAATTAATGCATAGTTATTCAAAGGATTACAATGAGTATTTTACCCAAGAACGCTGTCACCGTTTAAAGATTCCCTTATATGGGATGGCTGATCCTTGCGATATTTTGAACCATATAACGACCTTTGTTGCTGTTTACTTTTCATGCTACACTGAATAGAGGAACTATTGCATTCCACCAAAAATACTTGTTTTGAGGTTTCCCAAATAAAAAACGGTATTGTGTGCGCGAACATTATAGCTCAAAAAGAAAAACCAACTAAATACGAAACCTGCTGTTCTAAGTTCAGGGCTTTTCAAGAATGCAACATGAATTTTAAAATAAATTCCCCTAAACTCCGTACATTTCCCTAAACAAGGGGGGAAATATGTTCTTTTTCATTTTTTCGAAATGGCTCTAATGATTTTGTTTGAAACAAGCATATTTAATATATTTTCTTGATAAATAGCATGTATTTCTTGATTTTTTGGAGTATTCCGTGAAACCCTCCATTTGGAATACATTTTGTATAATTACTAAACCGTAAGACCAAGTAAATAAAAGTAAATATCTCCTAAAACCCTAAGAGCTTATAAAAAACTTATTTTTATAGGATTAAACAATCCGGCATATTCCTTCTGTTTGGCTTGAATTTCCAAATACCTTTTACATCCTCAAAAATTCATTTTTTTTTTTCCTTTCTTTCTTTTTCGTGTTCATGCAACTAGAACAGGAATTCAAAACCATCACATAGCGACTGTTAGTGAAAAGATTTGTCTGTCATCTAATCTATATTTTCCATATATCTATCTCTAACGAAATGTACACGGAAACTATAAAATAACAAAATAATGATCATGGTAAAGGATAGTTTGTGAGCAGAGAAAGTTATAGGAATATAATAAATTAGATATTTAAAAACAAATTTCGCCTGCTCTCCTCACACCCTTATTAACCACCGCACCAGGTTAAGAAAATGTTGTGATGTATCCTATTCACATGACTTTCTCTACCTAATCTATAACAACATATTCTTATAAGTTAGCAGAGGGTTTAAAAACGCATTCTTTATATATTAACCTTGATTTAAGTTAATAAAAAGGCATATGAAAATGTTTGTAGTAGCAGCTTCCTCGTATTTTTAGGACTGACACTCCTCTAGGACATGCTCCGGAAACCTATCTGGGAGCCAACGGCTCACATGGAGAACGTGAGGAATGGGTGTTATGAAATGCAAGCGAAATGGATGGTAGAAAGGTGATGATGGAGCGATTGGTGGAATGAGTGGCGGGAGAATACCGGAGAACCCGGAGAAAACCTACCCAGAAAGCGCTTCGTCCACCACAAATCTCAGTTGGGAGGCGAGTGGTCTAACCACTCCACCACAGCGTATGAGTGCAGGTATGCACTTCTCGGATTGGCATAAGTTAATAAACTCTCGCAGTTCTACCAACTGTAACGGAGAAAGAAAGGGTGATTAGAATCTGCACTTTAAACATTCATCACAAGTCGTTTTCACAATTTTAAAACGGGCTATAAAATACATTAAGAGATAAAAATAGGTTCGCATTGCACCACATTCTGCGGTTAAAGTGTTATTTCAGCGCAGTAAAGAGGTTAAAGTAAACAGGGTGTTTCAAAAATACGGGGCATAATTTCAGGTATGTATTTCCCACATGAAGACAATCAAAATAGTTCATCATAACATGTGTCCGGAAATGCTTCATTTCCGAGTTATGGCCTTTACAACATTGAAAGTCCCACCTGTAGACAATCAAAATAGTTCATGTCCTGAAATGCTTCATTTCCGAGTTATGGCCTTCACAACATTGGAATTCACTGGAACGTTTTTCTTTCCGCAGGTCTTTGCCGTCAAAGGAGACATTAGGAGGGCACTCTGATAGTTCATTCTGAGGAAGGTTACATTCAGTGTTCTTTAGGCGTTAAGACTGTGCGACATGTATTCAAATCATGAGCTGGCAGAGATACACTTCTTGTACGGTAAGGCGGACGGCAATGCTGCGCTGGCTCGTCGTTTGTACCAGGAGAGGTACCCACAGCGACAATGTCCAGATCGGCAGACATTTGTACGTCTCCATTCCCGTCTGTGCGAGTATGGAACATTCACCTCTCCTGGTTTGGGAATGGGACGACCAAGATCTACAACTCCAGAAGTGCAGGAGGAGATTCTGGAGGCTGTGGACAGGACTCCTTGTATCAGCACACGACGGTTAGCGTTGCAAGTCAATGTTCCTCATACGACTGTCTGGAGACTGTTGAACGAGTATCAATTGTATCCTTATCATTTGCAACGTGTACAGGTCCTGTCATCAGCAGATTACCCTGCACGAGTTAGGTTCTGTCAGTGGTTCTTGCAGCAGTGTGGTGTAAATCCGAATTTTTCTGCCGTCTTATTATTTACAGATGAAGCACAGTTCACAAGAGATGGCATAATAAATTTCCACAATCAGTATGTATGGTCGCATGAAAACCCACGTGCAACTGTTGTATCTCATGTTCTCCCTCAACATGTGGGCCGGTATCATTGGTGATCGATTAGTTGCACCCCATGTACTTGTAAACAGACTTACGGGACAGGCGTACACAAACTTCCTGGCGTTTTCGAAGACACTCCACTGATCAATCATCAACACATTCACTTCTTGCATGATGGCGCTCCTGCAAACTTCAGTCTTACGGCTCGCCGGTACTTGGATCGAAGGTTTCCTGAGGTGGCCCAATTGCTTAGCCTCCACGCTGACCTGATCTGGACCTTCTCGATTTCTACTTGTGGGGCCATTTAAAATCGTTTTATTCGTCTCCGGTGCCAGATTTAGAATCCCTTCGGAATCGAATTGTGGCAAGTTGTGAGGACATACGCAATACTCCTGGAGTTTGGGATCGTGTTCGCAGGTCAATGAGACATCGACGTGAGGTCTGTATTCAAGCAGGAGGTGGATATTTTGAACATCTTCTGTAATGACAACAACCTGCCGAAAGAAAAACGTTCCAGTGAATTTCAATGTTGTGAAGGCCATAACTCGGAAATGAAGCATTTCCGGACACATGTCATACATGTGTATAATGTCTACTTGTCTACATGTGGGAAATACATACTTGAAATTATGCCCCGTATTTTTGAAACATCCTGTATAAAAAGAGATATAGTCGTTGCTTTCTCCTTTCTTAAGTCATCTTAAGAGAAATGTTGGATAAATAAGAGCGAAACGTTATTTGTGGTAAAACAAAAACTAAGGGATAAATAGCTCTCAGGAGAGTTAATTGCTTGTAGCAATATGGTTTGTAGATCAGTAACATATCATGGAGGATCTCAAGGAATAAATGAATATAAATATTTACTGAATAAGCTCTATCATCTATCCACTTACATCATCGGCGATGTCAACAAACTAGAATGTATTCTTCCGCGAACGCACACGTGGTGTTAAAACTGTGTTTGCTGTACAATTGTAAAACCACGTACCTACGTTTGTCAGGAAAAGAAATAGCTACCTACTTTCACTGTTCAAGGTAATGATTAACTATATTAAATATATAGTAAATAAAACACAATAAAATAGGTAGGCTAGACATTATTCACGTGAAATGTAAAACTCTCCCATAAAATTACAAAATGCAGACATGTTGTTTTGAAGGTTTACTGATGTATTGCATACGTGCATCATTCGAACAGTTTTTTTTTTTTTTTTTTTTTTTTTTTTTGTTATTTTTGAGTATTTTAATTCTCATAAGTCCAGTCCAGTGTGATTGGCAGGCTGAGGGCAGCCCGAGGTGTGTTAGACGTGTCCCTGTTCTCAGAGAGAACTTAACCACGTTCTGACGGGATTGTGGGTTTTGTAGGATGGCGGGTGTGTATTGGGGTTGTGGAGTGACAGGAGGAGGCGAATATTGCTCCTCGACGGTTGCCTTGATGGTGCAACGGCCCTTGTGCACCGCTGGTGTGTTTTTATCAAAATGTTTCTTGAGGTTAAATTTTGAATCCAAGCAACTCTTGAAGGATAATAAGGAGCTTAGCCGTAGCAGCTGTTGGTGGTGCTCCTTCGTTACCGGGAATGCCCGCAAGCCATAAGTGTACAACCATACACTCTTTAATACATTTCAAAATGCCGTAACTTACCCAGGGGAGCTAACCTGAAGATGGAAGTTGTTCCACTTCAAAATACAAGTCACCTGTTTCATTTGCACTCGAACTGAATCAACACCGAGATTGATAATTATGTAGTCGGTCAACGACAACATCCACCAGTCCCTCCAAATCTCACTTTGTTTGCCCTTCCTGAACAATGTGTGACATACATTAACTACATTTTCGGCTGTCATTGTTGAAAAGCTTCTTGCACAAGATTCGCACTTAGGGTAATTTAAAAGTTTTGCACACTCATTGTTGTTATGAGAAACACTAGTAAATTCTACCGTTAATTTGAGAATATTGTTTAATGCAAAAGTAAGGTATTTTTCGCAAAAATATTATATACATTAGGAATAATTCTTTTCTCGTCACTTTTTAGAAGTGTTCCTCGCTTATGTTTCACCACCTGGTATCACACGGCTCCACCATTGCTTACAACGCACACTACGCTCTCTAGGTGGTAACTGAAAACCATCCGTTGCAATGTATGAAAGGCACATTATTGCGTAAGGGAATATTAATTAAAATTTAACCAATTTCCGTTTATTATAACTCAAACAAATGTTATTTAGACAACAATTTGTCTGTTTGTGTACTTCTTACAGGAAATTAAGTGGAACTTTTTTTTTTTATAGAGAAGAGCGGTAAAAATGTTCAGCAACTAATCAGAACCGTTGCAACCTGTTGCTTTTGTTTACATTACCGGTGAAATAAGGCTGGACAGACAATAAGTTTAAATGCGTTTCAATATTAATTCCACCTTATTGTTTATACTAATATTGTTACTCTCCAAATGAAACTACATTGCTGGTATGTATATAAATATACATAAAATTAGGTATATGTATAATATAGAGCGTTTCATCTTCTTTTCTCTATCCCTTAGCCAAACTTTACATTTGCAACATATATTCAGTAGACATGTAAATGGAAAAGGTCAGAGTTTTGTTAGCCTGTGTATGTGTGTTTGTGTAAGAGAGAGAGAGAGAGAGACAGCACAAACAAACATCTGATGTGTGCCATCCACGTGATATTCTCTAACTTCTCTGCTACACATTGTTCTTACAAAAGTTTATTCTCTCTCTACTCCCTACTAATCGCGATAAAACAATAACATAAATAGTCGTATTACTTATTTTCTTGTAGGTAGAAGAGAAATAAGGGAAAGTATAAGGCTAAAGCGATAATCCAATCTTTTAAAAGCTGGTCGCTAAGAAGAAAAAAAGAAAAATTACGAAAAGAAAAACAAATTATTTATTTTGCCCATTTAAGAAACGTATAACTAAGGGTTGGAATCCAAACCGATAACAAGAACTATCTGGTATATGGCGAACCCCTAAAAGTATATATAAAATATAAAAAAGTTAACTGTTTTAATAAATTGTGTGTTTTAAAAGGATCTCGGCTTCCTAGTTATATAAGACACCCAGAATGAAGAGTCTTTTCCAAGAAAAGTCAATATATTAGTAAATTTATATGTGATGCAAATATCTTTAATATATGGTATTCAAATCAAAATATTTAGATAATTTTTTGAGAGAAACCAAAATTTCTAAATATCCTCCATGTTATTAATGTGTTTAACGCCCGTTTTTACTACTATGGCATTGCAGGAGATGACACTGATGATACATGGAATGAAGATGGAGCACCGGTGGAATGCTATGGTAGGGGAAACCGGAGAACTCGCAGAATACTAGCCCCTGCGCCACTTGGTACACAACAAATCCCCCACGTTGCCTGGAACCGAACCCGAGTCTACATCCTTTATGTGATGGATAGTTTAAAATTGGCTTATATTCTTAAACATATTCGTGCCACATCCTTGGAAGATACTGATTTTAAATATCAAGTTTGGTGTTCAATGCACTTTACGTTTTTGAGATAAGCTCTCCACAAACAGCGTGCACACTCACATACATGCACATAACATATACATACCGACCTATATTTCAAAAAGTTCAGGTTACTCAAAACATATATTCCGGTCAAATCTTGGTATATCTGCTATGTACATTCTACGAGATAGAAACGGTAACAATCTGATGTATTCCATTCACATGACTTTCTCTACATTGTTGTAATAAATTAATCTTAAAAAGCATATTCTTTTATCTACTTAATGTTAAGCGAGATAAACATTATCAGATATTGTATTAATTATTTGCTTCCTTGTAAGTAGGAGGAAAATAAGAGACCTTTAGTGGACTAAAACAAACGTCAAATCTCTTAAAAGCTGGTTGCGTGTGTTTGAAATCAGTTTCTATGTAGAGCCAGGACTTTACAACTTTAAATCTGAAACAAGGAATATCTAAAAAAAAAAAAATGGTCAATCCCACGAAAAAAAAAAAAAAAAAAAAACGTATTTGACATAAATTGTGTGTATTAACGTGATCTACATTTTTTGTGTAGTAAGTTTCTGTCTATTTCTTGTGGTTTACCAGTTACGCAAAATTCAGCAAATTCATTCACTAAAAGCAGGTCTTTTGAGGCTATTTCCAGAAAATTCAAATACATATTATTTGCCATATAAATATCTTTAATATATGAGATATTAATCAAAATCGTTACAGCAATTTTTGAGAAAATAAAAAAATTCGAATATTTTTCCATATAAAGGATAGTTTGGGGTGTGAAATTTTTCCAAAATCTTCGTGTCGCGTCTCTGGAAGACACTAAGCTTAAATGCCAAGTTTAGTATTTTACCGAGTTTTCGATTTTCAGTTTTCGTGTTCACGGACACACATACACACACACATAAACACACGAACCTTTTCCAAAACATTTTTTTTTTGATACAGGGGACCTTCAAACGTATATTTCCGGTGAAATCTCGGTATCGACATTTTGGGTGGAGTGTAATACCTTCTCTATACACTATGTACTAGTGCGTGTAGAGAAAGTAAAAATATGTTGAAATTCTTTAATTATTTACATTGATCTTTTTATACTTTCAACAAATTATTTTTACAAAAGCATGTTTTATATACAATTACAATAATCAGTGATGCTTTATGTTGCTATTCCTAAGCTACAAAACCTATACTTCATATGCAAACAAAAGAAACGCACTATGAAAACACAGCCCAGAATACACTTTAATTTCCTGATGCATAGTGAAAATCATATTTTGCTCATTTTTACTATGAAACTAGCATTCAAAATTGCAGAATATAACAGCAATGTGTTTTTTCCCGTAGTCCACATTACTCTTTTTCTTAACATATCGTCTCGCAATAAATTAATTTCATTAAACATATTAAATATACAACTCACTAAAACACTCTGAACGGAGATAAAATATTGTAGACAAGTTACAACATTAGGTTTTGTAACTCGCTGCTCACATTCTATTCGGTCGTGTTATAACTTATTTCTCTCGTTACTAAACCTCTACTTTTGTAACTAGTTGTCTAAATACCTACCTATTATGTTACCGATAGATATTTTTATTACATATCTTGTTTTCGTTGTTAATACGAAAGGATTTTTGTTTATCTTTTGGTTTATCAATTATGCAACTCTTTGATAATGAAGAGAGTATTCTTTAAAAAAATCAACACATGCATTTTATTTTTATGAAGCTACCATAAAATACATAATGTTATAATCAAAACCATTATAGTCATTTTTTGAGAAAACCAGAATTGTCGTAAAAGTTGCTGAAAAGAGCTGTTTGAAGTGGAGGGGTTTTATAGAAAATCTTCGAAAACGGTGAACTTAAATTTTAAGTTTAATTTAACAGATTTTTCAAGATATTCTGTTTAAAGGTACAGCTCACTCCTAATGCACAGACATTTTTGTAGAATTTTTATATTTTTATTTAGGGAGGTAAAAAATATACTCTCAACAAATGTCAACATAGATTTGTTTGGGTGGAATTTCCCGTACTTATTATATGTAGGAGAGTAAATAAAATCACTTCTATATTTCAAAAGTTTCTCCCCCATACCGCTAACCTTTCGTTTCGTCAGCACACATCTAGAAATGTAATCCAGTTAAACGTGTTTTGGTGCGCTAAGAATGACTTTTCCTTTTTATGTTGCGGTGATGAAGTTAACAAGTTGGCGAAATAATCTTGCCCTTGCTTCACGATCACCTAGCGCCAATTCAATTACCGCACTCTCCGCCTCCTCCTCCCTGAATTTCATCAATTAACAAGCACAGGTAGAGACATAAAAGAGTTATAGGCCTCCCTGGCGGCTTATTTTGAAAACTTCAGGGATTTCATTTTCTACAAATGGCAATTTCATTTCCCCTGTTAACTTATGGGCAGCTTTGAAGGATTTGTATATTTAGCAAGGAAACGAAATTGATTCTGAATACAGCAATTAAAGTTAGAAATATATTTCCCGCTGTGATTAAATAAGAAAGTTTTCCTTAATCCCAAGGGACTTTTGAGCATCTAGAAAGTTTGTTCCACCTTAAAAGGGACATTCGTTTGTTTTGCTTTATAACAAATTAATTTTTTTCACAGAAATACGAAAATAATGTGTATTAATTAATTATTTTTCACCAATATATCACTGCATTAATCATCAGTGAAGGTTCAGGGTGGAAAGGGACCTATTTGGGTCTTCCAATGCTACTGAAGTCTTGAAAAAAGTATAACAGCATTTTTCTCTGTAATCTGTCGTTTTCGGGAAAAAAAATAATTATTTCAAATTAGAAGGTTTATTCCACAGATGTATGAAAGTAATAATTTATTATTGTTTAAACAAATAAGAACAATAGTTTCTGTTAAATTCACTTTATTCGTCACTTGAGCACTCCATATAACACAACACTTTACACGGGTGTGCAAATAAGTGAGTCATTGCGCTCACGTCACTGTCTCAGCATTTGTTACTCATTAAATTAACTTTCAACTACACCCTGGCAGTGTCGGTCTGAATCCCGAGCCGGGCTCGGAAAGTTCCAGTCGTAGAAATTATGGGAACATGACGTTTTAGCCATTCTATCCATTTTTAAAGAAATTGCCCTGAAACTAAATTCTCTGCATATGGAGATAAAGAATGTCCGAAAAATCTTGCAGGGAAACACACGAATGACATTGTTTGCCCGGCTATTGTGTCCGTTCGCTCTATTGTTCAAGCAGGCTAGTTAGCTGTGCTGTTAAACTGATGGGGGGCTCAGCCGTCATTACATTATTAATTAAATGGGCAGAGTAACTAGGCGACATCATATAGGATTGTAAAATAATTATTTTCCGAAAACCGTTTTGTATACGTGAATTTGGTTGGAGACATAGATAACTTTGCTAGGTCAAGGCAGGTCAATGCGAGACCCGATTCTCAAACGTATATAAAGCAGCATGCCTGAACTGGGAGAAGGAGGGTATTTTCCACATACCCTTAATCTAAACGGACAAGTGAATTCGAAATTTTTTACGCGCTGATCTACTTCTGAGTTTGAATGAGAGTGCCACATTCGCTGGCAGCTATCTGTTGCCAACTTTCGCGTTTTCTGTTCTCAAAAAATAATGATAAATTATCTCCACAGAAAATGACTATAAAAACACTAAACATATTCCAAATAATATCTGCTTTAAATAAATTTGATTTTTCTTCCATCCAATTTGCCATTCCAATCATACATCATATATATCATTTTCACACTTTCTCAACTGATCATTCATTTTCACACCAATTTAGGTACAATTAATGGAAAGCTTTATTATTATTATTATTATTACTATTATTATTATTATTATTATTATTATTATTATTAAAGATTTAGCAAAAGACATACGAATTAAAGTATGTACTTTATCGCTCTAGTTTGATACTATTTTTTGCCGCTCCATTTGTTCACGCTGATTTGAAGTCAGATCCAATATTGAATAAGTCGAATTAATTTGACTAGAGTTTACATTGATGACATCTTTTACATAATAATTTTCTCATAATGGTTATATTATCTATTTCTTCAAATTGCCATATTTAAATTTATCGTAATGTTTTATCCAAACCTGTTCCTTATATCGGCAGCGATGTACATTCTTTGATATGAATTCGTTATTCTTTTATCAATGGCCTGAATAATAAAACCATATCAAGGACGAATAAAAATGAAATTGAATTCCAAGAACGGGACCAAATTTTACAAGCTGTCCAAATATAACCTTGGAAATGCTACCTTAAAATACCAGAAAACAATAGGATGCAATCGTGTTGTTGTTTGGTCTAAGGCTAAGTATTGTTAGCGAATAAATAAATTAAAAAAACGGGAAAAAACAAAAAAAAAATCATGTGCATTCTTGCTACACATGTTGATTGCGCTCTAGGCGTCATTTCTCATAATAGTTTATATAGGCTCGAATCAATATAGAAATTGTTGTTTATTGTTATTTAATTTATTAATATAGTTATTGTATTCTTATTTTACAAATCTAAAGAATATATAACAATTAATATGGTCTATTCAGATGTCTCTATCTATCTATTTTGCAACAAATATAACTACAAAACCTTATTTTTCTATCTATTTCATAATTATCAAGATCATCAATAACAGAAATTGCTAATTCCTTGTAGGTAGAAGAGAAATAAGGAACTGCACTATGCTAAAGCAATAGAACATTTATTACGATTGCTAAAGGGTGATGTTAAAATCGCCATGCCTGTCCAGGGTGAAAATCCCTCTAATAAGTTGTACTCATATGACCTTCTTTACACACTCTTGTACAGGTTATTCTTCTATCTTATTGTATTCTTCTACTTATTCTTTAATCGCGATAAACGTTAGCAAGAAATAATTTTATTACATATTTCATTGTAGCTAGAGGGGAAATATGGGAATACACTAGGCCAATACAATAATCAAGTCATCGCTTTGTGAACTGAAATCGGTTCTCTTTACATGGTCAGGAGTAATAAGAATCTGAACTACAATCGTATAGACCCTTTTATCTGTACTGCAAGAAACTACTCCTACAGAAGCATATTCTTTTATTGATTCCATGTCAATCGAGATATGCTTTAGCATACATATTTCCTGCAGGTACAATGAGGTCAAGATTAAAGCGATAATATGTGTGGGTGTGTTTGTAACAGCTGGTCACTATTTTCTGGTTTTGATCTTCTGTTTTCCTTTCTTAACAGGGATGAAAAATAAAAAGATTATTAACGAAAGAATATCTCGGAAATGGTTGATTTCACAAAAAAAGCATGTGACATAAATGTTGTGCTTTAACCAGATTTTTTCATGTAATAAGCGCTTTGTATATCTCTCAGGATTACAGGCTCTGCAAAAGTCTTCCTGAATAAGAGCTCTACACGAATGCTTTCAGAAAATATAAGATATACATTTCACTATACATAGCATTAATCACAATAGTTAGAGCAATGTTTGAGATAATTAATATTTTGAAGAGGGTAGTTTGTGGTAAAAGGCTTTCTTGAATACCTTAGTGTCGCATATATGAAAGATGCTGAACGTAAAGTATAACAATCAGAGACGATATAAATGCACGGACCTTTACATAAAACCAATTGTTTCGCTTTGTGGTTAAATTACGCTAATAAATTCATGCAGTATCAACCCTGCCAACTATGTACATTTTGTAGAAGATAAATAAGCTTTGTGAGTTTCTAATCTAAGAGGTGTGAATTAGATATCGCTCTCACTTTCACCGCCCTGCCTAAAGATTCATGAGACTAGGGCAAAGTTCTCGCAGATTAAAGCTTACCGTCACGTACTATTTGCGGAGACCATAGGGAACCCCGAAATTCATTTTACACGCAATAATGGCAATGCTGCTACCTTGATTTCCCCACTTTACAACATTACAAGTCAATCTGTTATATATCTGCTAGAGTAAAAATGTAACTTATACAAAAGGGAACAGTTTTATATGTTTTAAAAATTGTAGTTTAAAAATTTCAGATTGAAAGCTCTTAAACATATATTCACTTTCTCTACCACATACGTAAATGGACAGCGTATGTAGAGAATGTCTGCATTCCACTCAAAAGTTAAAAAACAGAGATTTCGCTGTATATAGCGAGGACCCCTAACTCCAACAAAATTAACTTTAGATAAGGTCCGTGTCATGTGTGTGTATGAGTAGGGCTGTGTTCGTTTGTGGGTAGCATAATTCAAACACGAAAACTACCAAACTAGGTTCGTAAGTGTTTAAGTATTTTCCAACGAAAATTTTTAGGAAAACGCCACAAAAACTACCTTTTACATGGAGCAATTTCAAACATTATGATTTTCTAAAACTTTTCCTCACAATTGTAATTGAAATATTGTATATTAAAACAAATGCATGAAAATAAAACGTATATTCTGAACTTCTCAGGAATATCCTCTTAGATCCGCTTCTTCTAAATGACTTCTGCATAACTGGTAAATATAAGAGACAAAAAACATGTAGCTCTTGCTAAAATACACAGTTCATGGCATATGCCCCTTTTTGTAGAGATAGACATTACATTAGTACTCCTTGTTATTTTATTTATTTACATTTTTAATTTCCAATACTTATACTTTTCTCAAATGGAAAATCTTTATTCACTTTTTCTTCCTGTTCATTCAAGAAGATTAGAATTTCAAAGCACCACATCATGACCAGCTTTCAAAATATTTGGCTATCGTTTTATTCTAGTGTATTCCCTCATTTTCCATCTACTGACAAGGAACTACTAAGAAAACCATTTCTGCTAAGTTTGTCTCGATTGCAGGAAGTAGAGAAAAGATTAAACCGCTGTGAGAATAATTGGTTGCAGAATCGGTAGAAAATGTAAATGGAACTATCAGATATTCATTGTAATTTTTATTGTAGCTTTTAAAATTATGTCTATTGCTGATAAGCATGGAGACGGACAGATATGCACAATATTGATTGCGTCTTTAATATTTCAATTATCTGAATATTCTCATGCCAAAATATGTCAGTAGGCACTCCATGGTGTACCATTTTCACAAGTATTAACTTCCAGCAAGGAATTTAAATGTAGTTCTTAAAATGGTTGACCAGACCTACATTTTAGGCATCAAAGCCTCTCTTTATCTCTTAGCATTTATAAAATTGTCATTCAGATTTAAATGCACCAAATTCACAGGCCTTTTATGAATATTCAGTATATATATATACATATATATTTTACACAAATTAAACACACATACCTATTATGTATATATATAATATATATGTATGTGTAATTTGTCTTTCAAATATTTTAAACGTGTGCTGTTTAATTAAAATAATTATAAAAATTCTAAAGAAAATAATAAAACAAAGACATTTTCATGCAAAGGAAGGTTTGGAAAGGACAGAAATTCTTGAAAACCTTTGTGTTGCATCCTTGGAAGGCGCTGAACATAGATACGAAATTTGGTGTGTAAATAAACTTTCACTTTTTCCAGTTATGATATTCACAATAATTTGACAGAAATATAGAGATAGACATGCATATTCTCTTAAAAAGGCGTTTTATGTTTCTACTTTGTAGTACATAAGTAGATACAAAAATGCTGTGTGTGCGTGTCCAGTTGTATGTGAACAGCATAATTCAAGAACGAAAAGTTTAGTATCGTTCAACAATACGAGAAGAACTTCTAGGAAATCATCCCAGCCCAAACTACTGTTTACATGCAAAATATTTGAAAATGTTGTATTTCTCAGAAATGGCTCTAATGACTTTGATTAAAATACAATACATTAAAGCTATTTGCCATCCAATAAAATATATTTGATAAATTTCCTGGGAGTATACAGTAAAGTCATATTTATTCTGAATGAGGAATGTAAGTGGAAGGGAAATAAGTAAATACTCTAGCTAAAGCGATAGTCAACTCTTTTAAAAGTTGGTTGCCATGTATTTGAAATGTGTTTCTATGGCCAGGAGTTGAAAAATTCCGACATGAGAAAAGTTTAAGTATTTTAAGGAATATCTTGGAAATGGGCAACTCCACGAAAAACAGTATATCACATAAATTGTGTGTTTTAACAATATTTACATTTTTTTTTTGTTCAATAAGCTATTATGTATGTCTTACGGTTTATTAGTGCGAACATCTTCCAAAATGAAGAGTTTTTCAAAGCCTATCCCCAGAAAATTAAAATATACATTTTATTTATCACATAGATATCTTTAATACACTCTATTTTAATCAAAATTGTTAAGACATTTTTGAGAAAATAAGAAATTTTAATTTTTTTTCTAAGCAAAAAGTAGTTTGGAGCAGGGAGATTTTCATCAGTCATTGTTTAGAATCTTGGAGGATAGTAAACTTAAATACCAAGCTTGGTATTTTATTTTTATTTTTGAATTATCGAGTGCACATGGTCTTTTATTCAAGGGAGTTTAAAACGTGCATTTTCAGTGAAATCTTGGTATCAAACTTTTGGTTGAAATGAAATATCTGCTCTAAATATTCATAATGTATTAAGTACAGAAAGTAATAATTGACGCACTGCCTAAACAAAAGAATGACCTAGTGATAAATGGTACGAAACAAAAGAATAACCCGGTAATAATGAGTTCTCTAGAATGCAGATCCTGGAACGGGTGGTGTCCCATAGCTAGACTTGTGCGTGAGGAAGTGGTTGATATGAAATGCAAGCGAAATGGATGATAGGAAGGATGATGGTAGAATGATGGTAGAGTAATTGGTGAAATGGGTGGCGGGGGGAAACCGAACGACCAGGAGCAAACAGGCCTAGACACCGCTTCGGGCACCACAAATCCCATATGCCGTCGCTTGGACTCGAACTCGGGCCGCCTAGATGGGAGGCGAGCAATCTAGCCACTCATCCATTGCGCCGTCTGGTAAAAAATCGTACGTATTAAATTAATGACACTATATATGGGTAATAAAGCCATTTCTTGACCTTGTATAGTAGAATAATTTGTAAGAATATTTTGTTGCAGCATAGCCAGAGATAAAACGTTATAAAACGTATCACATCAGACAGTTTTTGTTCAGATATCCTTGAAACCTGTCTTTTAGAAGAATCTGGATATCGAAGTATTCGATTTAGTGCACTACTTACTCTAATTTTGTAAATAAGTATGATATTTACTTTCTCTAGCCCCGTATGTTCAATGTACATCGGGATAGAGAAGTATTGTACTCCTCCCAAAAATTCGATGTCGGGATTTAATTGGAAATACTTGTTTTGGGTCCTCCTGAATCCAAATAAAGTATTTTTGGAAAAAAGTACGTGCATGCGTGTGTGTGCGTCTGTTAAATACCAAACTTGGTATTTAAGTTTGGTGTCTTCCAAGGATGCGACACTAACATTTTCAAAAAAAATCCACCCACCCTAAACTACCCTTTACATGCAAATTTGTTCATAAAGTTTGATTTTCTCAAAAATGGCATTAACGATTTTGATTAAAATCTTTTATATTTATGACATTAAATGCCAAATAAAATGTATATCTTGAATTTTCTGGGAATAGTCTCTAGGGGCCTCTTTATCCTGGATGATTTTTATTGAATTTTGCATAACTGGTAAACCGTAATAGATAGACTAAATCTTAATACATAAAATGTAGAGCGCGATAAAACACACTAGTCACACACACACACACACACACATATATATATATATATATATATATATATATATATATATATATTCGTGGAGTTGATCATTTTTTAGATATTCCTTGTTATTGGTTTCAGCTTTGAAAAACTTATACCTTTCTCACACAGGAATGTGTCAACTCCTGTCCATACAAAACAAAGAACTTCAGTCACATGGCAACCAGCTTTTGACTATCACTTATTTCGCTTCTACTTACAAGGAAGCAAGTAATACGACTTTTTCTGATATTCTTTTTTCTCGATTAGCATGAAGTAAATAGAAGCTTAAGCTTTTTAACAATAAATTGTTGCAGAGATGTAGAGAAATTCAAGCGAATGGAACAGATCAGATTTTTTTTTTTTATGTTCAGAAGCTGAGCTTTCTCTCAACATCCATTGTGGAATATTGGAAAGCACTTTGGAGCATTTGTAGTAAGAGGTCTTTCTTATTTCTGACGGGGTTTTCCCCCGCACAAGACCAGTACATATATCAAAAGTCATGTTTATATGGCCATAAAAGTTGAAAATGTGTGAAAAGAGGTGATATCGTGTTATGTGAACGCCTGGTGTTAGTCGCAGGCTGGAACCGAAGTGTCTGTTTGAACCTCGTGTAGAGAGAGCTTCTGTCATCTGCATATGTCGCGCAAGGTGTTTCTGGCATGACATCGACCTTTAACTTTTCCCTGCCAGAGCCTGTCCCACATCCTGTGTGTGTTCACACTTTTCTTGTCAAGTCATTAACGACGTGATTATTTCCTATGATCCACATTTCAAGTTTTAAACTTAATTTGCTCAACTACTGCATATTGATCAGTAGATATATAACGAGACCTCCAATTTTTATCTAGAGAAAAGTTGTAGCTCGAGTTGTATTTGATAATATTATTACGTGAATAAAATAACAATGGTAAACCTATATGGACATAAAGAATAATATTCCTAAAATCCCATTTGTATTGACGCACATTTGCATCGAAATCACTGCAACTTGATGTCCACATCATAAATTATGGCCTCGTTGCTTGCAGAATTCGTTGAACTGGTTCCACACAGTCTATTGTTTTTAGTATTCTGCGGCTTTGAGTTTTCAGTTAATGTGTCTATTTCAGCGATAGACCTTTCCACAAAACGTTTTGGAACTTCCGTCATTATGTACGGAAATATCACTGTGAACTATACTATTATTGGGAGACGAACATAAGTTCAGAGAGATAACAAATGCATGTGGGTGTGATAAATCCAGGAAAATAATTGCACATGGGTGTGATAAAAAAAAAATTAAAATGCAGAGATAATGAGTTCCGATTGTTTGCGATTTTACACGTCAATGTACTGGATTGGTCACGTGTCATTAACGAAATAATCAAGGTAAATAATACATAGTATTAATTTAACTAAGTATGTGATGATGTTTGTTCACTAATTTGTCCTCTTTACCCATTATTCATTAACTGATTATTAAAACAGATTATTCTTTTATTTTGTTCACGATAATCGAGATAAACATTTGCAGAAATGGTTTTATTACATATTTCCTTTGTGAATTTGGGAATATCCTTAGTTAAAGTGACACTCAAATGCTCTAAAAGCCTAGTCCATGCAATGCTTTTGAAATTACGTTGCTTGACCAGAAGAAAGTAAAATAAATGACGACTTCCAATTTGAGAAAACTATAAGTAACTATAAGCGACTCGGAGTCGCTTTTTCCACCACAAATCCCTCATGATGTCGCCTGTGATCGATCCAGGGCCACTCTGGTGACGTGTGTGTATGCGTCTGTGTGAATGTGTGTGTGTTTGTGTGTGAGAATTTCCAATGTTGTTAAGAGGTATAAATATAATTGTAGGCAATATCTTAAACTGAAGTAGTATTCGATAGCATGTGTGGTCATTCGACCCATGCGGCTGTGGGACGCAAATATTGTATTATTGTAAACTTAATAAAATACTACCACTACTACATATATATATATTCCTACTTGGGCCAGATCTTACTATACAATAGTGTAGAAGCTACTAGTATGACTATACATCTAACTGGCACATACATTATGTACCCACTGTTTTTAAATTCGGAAATAAAACTAATTTTTCTAGAGTATAAATGAAAGTTAAAAAAAAAAAAATGTACTCAAAATTTTCTCTCTTCCTATATATTCTTGCAGTGCAATTATCATTATACCACTTCTCTTCTTAATCGGTTTACATTCACAGAAGCGCAAAATGTGTAAATTGTTATATGTGCATTCAATTGAAATGCTGTAAATAGTTAACCTTTTCATTTTTCTACCACATATGAATTATGTATAAAGGAGGTAGGGAAGGAATATAACCTTCCCTATGTATACCTTATATACGATATATACATCCACCCAAAATACTATACCAGATTTCACCGGTAACGCATCTTTTAGGGACATCTGAATCCAAGAAATGCGCTTTTTCTTTCTCTACTAGTTCCCAGGAAATTCAAGATGTACATTTTGAATTTAATCAAATTCGTTAAAGCTAGTTTTGAAATAATACAAGTTTTTGAATATTTGTCCATGTAAAGTAGGTTGGGTTGAAGTGTTATCTTGAAAATTTTCGTATCGCATCCTTGGGAGATACTAAACCTAAGTACCAACACGGAGTTATTGTTTTTAAATATTGTGTCCACAGACACATACATAGACACCAACACACAGGCAGAAAAACTCGCACGCTGTCAGGGACAGGGACAAAGAAAGTCATGTTAATACAATATATACGATCCCCGTATAATGAAGGAATATAAAATATTAATTAAAGATTTTACTTCTCGACGTAATACCATTCTACAGTTGGTGTTTGTCTATCCTAATGGTTTAATGGGTTACGGAAGCTATTACAGAATATGAATTCATAAAGCTTACAAGAAGTTACAATTGTAATAATAAATTTACATTTTACCAGTGATAGAAAAGTGAGCAAAGTGACTTCAGAGGCTATTCCCAGAAAATGCAAGATATACAATTATTTTTTCATGTAAATGTCTTTCATTTACGGTGTTTTAATGTAAATCGAGTAACCATTTTTGAAAAATTCAAACTTTTCGTAATTATTTCTATGTAAAGGGTAGTTTAAGGTGATGGAATTTTCCTCAAAATCTTTGTGTCGCATCCATGGAAGATACTAAACTTAAATACGAAGTTTGTATTTTATCGACTTTTAGCTTTTGATTTATTGTGTTCGCAGACACGTGGGCCTTTTTCTATTTTTTTTTTTTTTTTGCATACAGAGGACTCTAAAATATGAATTTAAAATGAAATCTAGTTTCCAATTTTTGAGTGGAGTACAATACCTTCGCTGCCTATGTACTTAGTAAAAATTAAAAATTAAAAAGCCAAAAAAAAAAGTAATATTATTTGAAAATTGTAATATTATTGAGTACAAGACCGTTGATTTCATAAAAAAAATGTAGCAGTACAAATATTCATATTAATTTACCACCTCAATGAGTTACTGGTATGGTTATGGGAAGGATTAACTAATAAAAAGTTTAAAATTTATGAAAGTTGAAAAGTAACTTAGTAAAAATGAGTTAAATTGTATAAACCTATATTGGCCAAGTACAAGAAAGGACATACTAACAATGCAAAATAACAATGTGCTATGAGAATTAAATCTAAAAGCTTAAGTATACGACGTATTTGTTAAATAAATAAGATAAGGGAAATAATAAATAAAACAGAAGAAGGTTAAGTATAATATTATGTTTTGAATGTAGAAGGATATGTGACTCATAATTAAATAACAAGAAGGAAGAAAATAAAGATAATGAAGGTGAACTAAATAATTCTTTTATGAACACAAAAAAGCGCTCTAACGAGGTCAAGAGGTCAGAAAATAAGTAGTGAAACAAAGGAAGGGAGGAAAGAAGGAAGGAAGGCAGGAGTTATTAGATGTTATTTCCTATTAAGGGGTGGAAACTTTTCTTCCTAAATAAATATATTGAGAGGTGCATGCAGCAGTTGAGAAGTATGAGAGTAGAATAAAATATCCGACAGGGAGAAATAAGGAATGATTATAAGACGCTAAAGTTACTCGAATCCGTGTCGAACTTAATCGTGAGTATCGCTTTGGATTGGGGATCGAGAATTGGAATGAGCCCCTTCGTTGTAGTGGACGAAGCAGTCTGTGGTAATTGAAGGTGGACAAATAACATAAGAATACAGGTATTTTTGTATTAAGTTAGAAGTGTGTATTTTCAGCCAGTCCATCCTAACCAAGTACTGCAGATTTAACCGATGTTTTTTTTATTTTTTCTTTGCGTAGCAAAATATATATACATAGTCATAACTGAGCTCATATTGTCACTGTTTTACTCAAAGAGAAAGTACTGTATCCACCCAATTTGATACTGGAGATACAGTTTATGGTTCTCTGATCAAAATTCAACGAGAACAAATTCCGTATGTGTCTATTGGTGCATTCGTGTGCAGGGTATATAAAAACGAAGGGTCGGCCAAATATTAAACCAGATATGTAAGTTCAGTATCCCTCAAGAAAGCTGCCCAAAATATATCATGAGCTCCTCCCAAAAGCTAACTTTTACATTTAAAAATGTCGTGCGTTTGTATTTTATTAAATCTGATGTGTTCCATTCACACAGCTTTCTCTAACTGAAGAAACTTTTCTTACAAAAGATTATTCTTTTATCTATATCATGCTAATCGAGATAAACATAGCAAAATTGCTGTTATTACTTGATTCAGAAGGGAAATAATGTAATACATTAGGCTAAAGTGATAGTCTTATCCTTTAAAAGCCAGTCGCTATGTGAAACAATTGAAATTCCATACCCTTTCCTTGCCAGGAATAGGTAAACAGAATACAGACGAAAGAAAAGTTTGAAAAAAGTTGAAGTTTCTTACACTTAAAATCAATAAAGCGAAATATCTCGAAAACGGTTAATTCTAAAACAAAAAAGTTTAGGACATAAATTCTGTGTTTTAACGAGATCAATATTTTTCGTGCAGTAAGTTTTATCTATTAATTGATATCATTTAGTCTTGTGTATTTCCTTGTTTCTCTTTAACTTACAAGGCAGCAAGTAATAAGAACCAATCTTGCTAATGTTTATATCATAACGTAAATAAAAGAATAACGTTTTTAAGAGAAATTTGTTTGTAAAAACGTTAAAAAAAGTTATGTGAATGGAACGCATAAGATTTTTTTAAATTCTCCACCATATAGGCACTTTTTACATATTAGGTAGGGTAGGCATTGCATTCCACCCGAAAATTCGGTTGAGATTCAGTCGCTAACGTTTACTTTCAGTCCCCCCTGATTTCAAAAAATAAATAAAAACATTAGAAAAACTTAGTGTGTTTGTGTGTGTGTGTGTGTGTGTGTGTGTGTGTGAATCCATCCTTCCGTGTGTGCCTGTAAAAATCAAAACTCAAACACGAAAAGTCCGTTAAATACAAAACTTGGTATTTAAATTAAGCATCCTCCAAGGATACGACAGGAAGATTTCAACAAAATCCCTCCCCAGCTGCTCTTTACATCGAACATTTTTTCGAAAATTTTGGTTTTCTCAAATGGCTTAACGCTTTTGATTAAAATATCACATTTTTAAGATATTTGCATGGCAAATTAAATATATATCTGGACATTTTTGGGAATACCTCTGATTATCTCTTCGTTTTGGATTACTTTTAAGCGATTTGTAAACTGTAGAGGACAGGCAAAGCATACTGTATAAAAATGTATATCTCAGTAAAACACGCCGTTTTTCATCTACATGTTTTGTGGTGTTAACTATTTTCAAAGTATTGTTTCAATTTTTCAATACGTACATTTTTTATCATGTAAGTCATAATTTTGTCTTTTTACTTCTGTCCACGTTAAAAAAAGTTCTAATTCCAATATGATCACATGCGATCAGTTTTTAAAAGTTTCATAATCGCTTTAGAGCATTGCGTCTCCGTATTCCTCGTGTATTTACATGGAAATATATAATAAAACAATTACTTCTAATGTTTGTCACCATTTGCTAGAAATACATGAAAAATATGCTTATATAGGAAAAACATTTTTGCAAAACAATTAGACAAAGTCATATGAATGTAATATATTTGATTTTTCTCTTGATCACGTAAAGAGAACAGAATTTGAAAGTCATCATATAGCGATCCGCTCTTAAAGATTTCGACTGTCGCTTAAGCTCACTATATCCCCTTAATTTTGCTGTACCTGTAAGGAAATATTCAATAAGACGATGTCTACAAACATTTATCTCAATGATCATGAGGTGGATGCAAGAAAAAGCATTTGTAAAAATATTTTGTATAAGGCAGAATAGAGAACTTGATGTGAGAATAGAGAACTGATGTTTTCCATTCACATGCCTTTCTCTACCTATTCTGCAAACTTCTTACAAAGGATTATTCTTTTTTCTACTTCATACTAATTTAGATAACCATTTGTAGAACGGTTTTATTGCTTAGATCATTCTCTAAGCGGATACATTAGACTCAAGTGATACCCAAATAGTCATACTGATAGACAAATGAAATTGCCATAAATAATACCATGATTGTTTTCATCTTGCTGATAATTCACGACCAGAGCGAAGCGTCCTAAGAGATGGAAACACGACTACGTTTACAAGACTATTCAGCGAAATAGACTATTAATATTTTATAAAATATAGGAAAGGAGACTTTATCAGGTTATGATTGTAATATTTACTTTTGTTCTCAAATGGCAGATGACGCATTCGATCATGTTTATTTACCGAATAATATTTTGTTTTCTTCACTGCCTCCTGAATTACAGGGTTACTACAAAAGAAATAGACAACTTCAACTGCCTGTAAAACAAAAACTATTAGAGATAGCAAACTAATTATTTTGGAGGTATGTAGAGAAACTCTCAAAGTTTAGTTTCTTACTATTGGTAACGCTGTAGTGTTTTGTTTGTTGTTGCAGAAGCTGAAATGGCGGAAAATCCTGTGGAAACGGCATATTGCGTGTTGGAATTTGCTAGAACGCAATCAGCAACTGTTGTCCAACGACATTTTAGAACACGTTACCACAACAATGAAATGATGCGCTCACAAGAACCAGCATCGTCTTCATCATGTCGCAACATGTCGATGCAAAAGTCACGCCGTATGACCTTATCTTCTTCACTCAGAAACTGCAACATCTGTAATCTATAAGGCTTTCCATACAGTTTGCTGTGGAGTTTGTAATTGCATGCTTGCCCTAGATGTCGATTTCTGTGGGCTTCTTATTAGGCAGAACGAACACGTTAAAACGTTTTCTTCCGAAACTCTTGGTCTTCCCGAGCTCTTCCCTCTGCACAAACATCCCGTTGTCTCGAATTTTCTATACCAGTCGTAGATTGACTGTCTAGTCGGTGGCGTTTTGTGGTAACGTGTTCTAAAATGTCGTTGGACAACAGTTGTTGATTGCGTTCTAGCAAATTCCAACACGCAATATGTCTTTTCCACAGGATTTTCCGCCATTTCAGCTTCTGCAACAACAAACAAAACACTACAGCGTTACCAATAGTAACAAACAAAACTTTGAGAATTTCTCAACATACCTCCAAAATAATTAGGTTGCTATCTCTAATAGTTTTTGTTTTACAGGCAGTTGAAGTTGTCTATTTCTTTTGTAGTAACCCTGTATAATATGGCCGACCGTGCCTACACCCAATGTGTGAATATCGATAATAACAATAAAAATAGGAAACAATTAATTTATTTCAGTTTTTAATAACTAATACATGAAATGGAAAGAAACATTATTTTATTTGAGTTTATTGCACTCATCTCATACATATGAAATACAAATAATGATTATTTTTCACTCCTTTTTTAACTAAATACATTATGAAATGGATAAAACTATTAATAAACATTGTAACTGAATAAATTGAAAGTACAATTGTAGAATTGTAGTTCTTAAAACTGAAGTTTGGCTGACTGGAGTGTCACCTTGTTACCAATAATCAACTCAGGGGATTGAACAAACGGGCGAGAGGTGCGACAAGATTTCAAAGAAATGAACATCAGCTGTGATAAGATTTTCGATAATATCGCTCCAGTCAGATACACGATTGGCTGAAATTGCCTAATCTCGGTCATTACATTGACGCTATAATAGTCGAGCTAATTTGTCATTAAAATTCGTTTCTCTGCATGGCAAAGATAAAAAAAGATAAAAAAAAAAAAAACCACACACACACAATGATGAAATTTTGGTTCTCTTTTAGGTAGGAGTTAAAATTATAACAGGATTATTCTTTGCAGTACATTATTCAGCCCATATTAACTTAGCTTTTTCTAGAGTGGTTCATATTTGCCGAGAGGTAAATTATGGTTAACATTTACAAACACTTGAAAAAAGTGTTAAGTATTTTTATAATGAAAACAATGAACAGTATATATCTCACGCTTTACCAGATATACAACCCTTATACAAAATGATTAGGCTTCAGAAACTATTCCAAGGAAATTTAAATATAGTTTTTTAACTGTCATGTAAATATCCTTAATATACAACATTTTAATCAAAATCGTTATCGTTATTTTTCAGAAAATCAAAAACTTCAGTTTTCTTTTTTTCAATATATAGCATAGTTTCTGGTGGGGAAATTCTTTTGTAAATCTTTGTGTCGAACCCTTAGTAAATACTAAGTTTAAATACCAAGATTAATGTTTAACAAATTTTCGTTTTTAAGTTATGCTGCTTAGCAGACACGCGCGCGCCCGTGCACTCAAACACACACACACACACACACACACTTTTTCCTAAAAAAGTTTTTAATGGATTCAGGTGACCTCAAAACATGTTACATAAAATTTCGGTATCAATTTTGAATGGGATACATAACTTTATCTACTTTGAACACTGCGCATACGTGCTAAAGAAAGTAAATTAATTTTACTTATGTTGTGGAGAGCTTCAAAAGTGCTTTAATAACAGTTGCCCAATGTATGAGGGGCGTTCAATAAGCGCTTTCACTAACATAGAAGGACAAATTGTTTTTTGGCATTTTTTTTTATTTTTCAACATAATCTCCTTTTAGCTCAGTAGATATTTCGCAGCGTTTCTCCAGCTATTTTAAGCCTTCCAAAAATCAGGATTTCGGAAGGTCCTCTGTTTGGGAGATGACTTCTTCGTTAGACCTGAATCGTTTTCCGCCGAGCAAATTTTTCAAGTTTGGAAATAAAAGAGTCACTGGAGGCCAAATCTGTTGAAAACGGAGGATGCTGCAGCAATTCCAACCTTATACAATTTTCGCCTTCATTGTCTTGAAGGAAAAGAATATTTTTCTTTGCCAAATGAGGGCGTTTTTTCGTTATTTCTCCTTCCTACCGGTGCAGCAACAATGCATAATACTCTCCATTTATCATATTCTTTTCTGCAAATAATCAATGTAGATGATTTCGCGTGCATCCCAAAAAACTGAGACCATTACCTTGTTTGCAGATTTCACTATCTTTGCCTTCTTCGGAGCCGTTTCGGTTCGCCTCCCAAAAACCACTGTTTCGACTGTACTTTTGTCTCGAGTGTAGTAGTGTATCAGTATTTCATCTATAGTTATGTATCGACGCAGACACTTTCAGGATTGAGACGGAAAATTGCCAAACCTGTTTCCGAATTGACCATACAATTGCGTTTATTCTCCATTAAAAGCAAACGCGAGACTCATCTTGCCGAGATCTTTGTCAAACTAAATTTTCGTGCAAAATTGTGATATGCCTGTGGCCTTTATTATTTAGCAAACTTTGATTTGTTTATCCCTCAAAACCATAATCTGGATTTTGTCAATCATTTCGGAGAAAGTCAGTTCTACTGGGCGTCCGAAAGAATGTTCATTATTTATGGGCGTACGGCCACGTTTAAGTTAATTTGCCAAACTGTAAATCATTGTAAACCCAGAAGCAGATGTGCCATGAACCTCAACTAGGTTTTATCTCTTTCAGTGTTAAGCTATTTAAATGGAAGTGTTTAATCCCCGCACGAAGCTCTTTTTTTCTAAAGATGCACAAGCTTGTTGATTCAATCGCCTATGACAACGACACCACGTGATGATTATAGCTGAAATTTTTAACTGCGTCTAGTAAGAGACGACGGTTACTAAACACCAGCCCTTATGGATGCTACGAGTGTCGTTTTTTGTGATTTCTAAGGACTTATTGAACACCCTTAGTATGCTAAGGTAGCTGAAAGAAAAAAGCAACAAAAGTTGCAAGTAATTAGTTGCAAGTTGATACAAGCAAGCTTAGTTTCCTCGCGTAGGAGGAACCGTAAAGGTCACTAATTAATCTCCAGTAAGATCTGTAGTGACTCTTGTCTCTTTTAGAAACTCGACCTGCATAGTGAAAACGTCCCTCTTGCAGGCTCTTGCATTACAGAGATCAGACAAAAAAAAAAAAAAAAAAAAAAAAAAAAAAAAAAAAAAAAAAAAAAAAAAAAACATCGGTAATTGAACTCCCTGCAAAGAGAAAAGAAATTCTTTGATAGACCTCCATGAAGAACTGGAATGTTGTTAGTAGAAAGAGAAATTTGGTCTCAAGCTTAGGGTTCTACATTTTCAAGTTCATTAAGTCTGGAGGAGTCCATAAGGCAATGGATTTACTCTTCAACCATCAACTATATTTTCTGTCTAATTACTTCCTCTACACGTATTATGCACATAAAGTATAAAGAAGGCATTGTATTGCATCCAAAATTTTGATACCGATATTTCACCAGAAATACATATTTTGCATCGTGAACCCTAAGAAAACATGTTTAGAAAAATGTCTGTGTGTGTTTGTGTGTGTATGTGTGTGTTAAAGGGCAGCATAGTTCAGAAATGAAAATATCGTTAAAAACGAAACTTCATATTTAAGTTCAGTATCCTCCAAGGACGACACAAACATTTTCAACAAAACTCTCCAACTCACCTTTACATGGGAAAACGTTCGAAAATGTTGGTTTTCCCAAAATGTCTCAAAAAATTGTGATTAAAATCTCTTTTGTTAAGATAATTACATGACAAATAACATGTATATCTTGAATTTTCTGGGAGACTGAAAACCTCTTTTTTATACTTGATGGATTTTTCTGAATTTTGCATAACTGCTAAATGATAACAGATGGACAACTATTTGCCCACAGAAATGTAGATGTCGTTAAAATAAATTATGTCATATACATTTTTTCGTGAAGTTGGCCGTTTTAGAGATATTCCTTGTTTTTGGTTTCAGTTTTAAAATACTTAAAACGTTTCTCAATTGGAAAATTGTCAACTCCTGACCCCGCAAAGAAACGTATCTATTTCATTCCCATAGCAATCACATTATAAACATTTGACTATTTTTTAGCCTAGTGTATTCCCTTATGTCTCTTCTTCTTTTAAGGACCTAATGATCAATACCAATAAAATGTAAATGGCGTGTTATTTATGGACGCTCTTTAACTACTGTGGTTCTCAGCGTCCCATTCTATATTGGGTGTGAAAGGCCGCTTAATTTTGCTCAGAGGCCTCTCTATCAGGCTTGAGGTTCTTTTAGGTGCCGTAAATCTACGACACGGGACCAACGGCTTTACTTCCCTTCCGAAGGAAGCCATGCTAAGGATTTTTACACAATCCATCGTCCTCCGCTGGGTTTGAACCCACGACCTTGGGCATATGAAGTTAGCATGGTAACCACTACACCACGGAGAACGATTATCAATACCAATATTTATCTCGATTAACATGAAGCAGAAGAAAAAGCTTACTAATAATAATTATTGTAGTGATGTAGAGAAATTCATTTGAATTGAACACATCTGATTTTATTTAAAGACTTGGCTGTGAGTAAACGCACAGAATTATTGCACCTAAAATACTGTTTCCGGCTGTAAGATTTGTTCTCTAAATTGCTTAAATCAGAATTTGGTTTATTGCGCTACTAGTGTGAGTCTACGCAAAAAAAAAAAAAAAAAAAAAAAAATACAGTTTTAATTTCTCTAGAGCATACATACAGCTTGCTAATAGGTAAAGAAGATATTGTATTGCAACCAAAAATTCAATATCGAGAAATCATTGGATAATTTTTAGGTCTTCTGATTCACAAAAAAAGTCCGTGTGTGTGTATAAACAGCATAGCTCAAAAACTAAAATACCAAACTTGGTATTTCCAGGAATGCTACACGAAAATATTCAATTAGCTTATCCCAAACTAATCCTTACATGGAAAAATTTGTAGAAACTCTGTATTTCCCAAAAATGTTAATTAAAATAGCGCACATGTTTACATCACAAACATAATGCATGTTTTGGATTTTCTGGGAATAGCTTCTGAAGAGTTGTGCATTCCTGAACTGGCATGCCGTAGCAAATAACATTTACTGCACAAAAAATCTATACGTCGTTAAAACACACAATTTATGTCATATACATTTTTTCATTTGATCCACCATTTTCAGAGATATTGTCTGCTATTTGTATACGTTTTAAAATACATAAAATTTTTCTCATTCCAGAATTTGTCAACTTTGGTCAGGGAATAAAATGGATTTCATTCACATGGCAACGGATTTTAAAAGATTTGACTATCACTTTAGCCTATTGCATTCCTTTATTTACCTTGTAATTACATGGAATCTAATTATAAGATTATTTATTTATTTATCACCATTTATCTTTAGTAGCAAGATAAAAATAAGCTTTAGAACAATACTTTGTTACACAGATGTAGAGAAAGGCATGTGAATGGACACATCAAATTTTTATTATGTGTAGTCACCTTAAAAGCTAGTATTTTATTTTGTGGTATTAGCTTATTAGTGAACTCAATCCGGATACAACTCTGTTGTGAAGCTCTTCTTATATTTATACCAGTAGGCCCAACCGCCCCGCATTTGACGTGTGTAGATATCCCTTCGAGCGCTAAAACAGTTGCAGAATACAACGGGGATATTTCAACTTAAATCAGTGGAGAATTGGCATGAGCTACCTGCGATTTACTCCTCTTTGCTTATAACCGGAGATGGTAGGCGGGTCAGGCTCATTGATAAGTGTAAAAGAAGGGTGCTCACGCCAGTTTCTTTCCACCGGTCATCACTTGAAATATCCCCGTTGAGTTCTGCAACTCTTTTAATCAAACGAAGGTATATCAAAAAGGGACTTTGTGGCCACGTAATATAGATAAAAGCTGAATGCGTATAGGAGAACATTATTTATATTTTGACCCTTGGCAACACATTGCCGTAGGTAATACAAGGGCCAAAATATAAATAATGTCCGGTGTTTCCCATGGAAAGTTCGACATTATTGACCGTAATATACTTCAAATATTTTGTTAATAGAGTGTTATTTATGTTGTTTATAGTTACTTTAAAATTGTGTCTTTGCGAAAAGATGGAATTAACTCGAGAAAATGTTAGTGCAATGTTTTATTCTGATTTTCGACGTGGATTATGAAGACAAGAGTACATTGATCAACTACCACATTTGGCGATGAAGTTCCATCTTTAGTCACTATGAAACGCTGGTATAACGAGCTTATCGTGGCCGCCGTTGAATCCCTCTTTCTTTAGACCCCACATTATTTGACATAATTTCAAAAGGATACTCGTGTCGATTGGTGTAGAGAAATGATCAAGAAATACAAATGTTGAGGCTTCTATAGACTTAGATGTGTAAGAATGTAACAGTTGAACCATGAATGGATGCATATGAGCCGGAACGTAAAAACAGTCGATTGTATGGGTGTTTCAAGATGAACTAAATCCAACAAAAGATGCTTGTATTCAAAGCACTTCAAAACAAATGTTCGTCAGTTTTTTTCAGAAAAGCTTATCATGTAGCAACAGTGCCTTTAGACGAACCTAAAACAGTCAATTCTGACTGGTACCAAGTATTTGTTTGCCAGAAGTCTTGAAAGAAAGTAGGAAATAAAACAAGTTGCATCTGATCGTGCCTCATCAAGACAATGCGAGTGCTCACTCATCTCGCCTAGTAACCGGTACTTGAACACTCAAAATATCTAATTGATGCTCATCCGTCGTACAATTCTGATTTGGCACTCGATAACTTATTTTTGTTCCCGAACATCAAGAATGAAATACGTGGTCAACGATTTTCGTCGGAGAAGAAGCCGTTGATGCGATCAAAAACCATGTTTTGGAGCTGTCTGAAGCCCATGAAAACATATTCGGGAAAATATGCTAAAGCAAATGTTTCGAATGAATGCAAAAATGTGTTGATCATAAAAGAGAATATTTCGAGAAATAATAAAAGACAATTTTAATGAAAAATTCATTGCTGTTTTTATTATTAAGCTCAACATATAAATTGTGACTATCGTACCATCGTATTACTTGATTTTTGTTTCTGTTTTTATAGTGCTTAACGCCCGCTTTTATTGCTATGGCACCGCAGGCAATGACACTGATGATACATGGAATGAAGATGGAGCACCGGTGGAATGTGATGGTGGGGGAACTGGATCACCCGGAGAAAACCCGCCCCTGCGCCGCTTTGTCCGCCACAAACCTAACATGTGGTCGCTAACGATCGAACCCGGACAGTCTAGCTGATAGGCGAGCGGTTTGATCACTCGGCCACGGCGCGGCCCAATAATTAGTTATTTTACATTCAAACCTTAAACATTTTACTCACGTTAACCTGTATTTCCTTTTTAATATAAATATAATTATCAAACATTGTTGATAACATGTTTAAATGTTCTGAAATTTTACTTTCAAATGCCTTTCTCTACCCTCTGTCGTTTATCAGCGGCTACATAAGCCGTTCATAAAAAGGATTCTTGTATCTAGTTAATTTTAATTCAGATAGCGACCTTTGTTGAAATAGCGACATTGCATATTTCGTTATAGATGCAAAAGAATCCTCTGTCATCAACTGGTGAAAAATCATGGATACTTCTAAACATAACCTTACATTCTACAATTTCACACGCACAGGTTAGGTGAAAGGGAAAAAATCTGTAAGGCTGTTTATGGTGATCAAATATCTTCATTTGATACAATTTCAAGATGGATTCTATCATTTGAAGTCAGATGAGAGAGCCCGAAAGACAACTCTCATTCTGGTCGGCCTCAGCTACAATAATTCAAAAGGGTGGGGAACCTGGAGAGGAAAATTGAGATATTACTGTTAAAAGTCATATGATGGAAGTTGGTATAAATGTTGCCAGTATTAACTGCTACTCTATGAATATTTAAATCTGCGAGATGACTGTGCACAATGACTTCCGCATTCTCTAACCAATGAAGAGAAGAGGTAAAAGGACAGTGAAGGGAAACTGCTGAGCATGTTTCCACCTATCAGTGTTGAAGTTTGAGGGAATTATATTCTGGTGATGAAAGTGGTTTTTATATTATACTCAAACAAATAAATTTAATAAATGAAAATGATCCAAGGCCAGTCGTCTTCGAAAAGATTTTCGCTCCAGAAGCGACTTATTTAGTAGTTGACTGTATGCAACAGTGAAAGATAATAATGAAAGCAGGTCAGAGTGTCCAAAGACAGCAACTTCAAGGTTGTTGCTTTGGTATTAAAATGTACCTCATTACAGAACAGCGGCAAATTTGAGGAAACTGGAAGCTGCTGAAATCCAGTTGCTTGACCTACACCCTTTAGTTCTTACCTTGCACCCATGCGACTTCTGTCTTGTTTCCTCGAATGAAATCTTGCATTGTTGGGGAAACATTTTAAACGAGTACAGGACCTTATTCAGGCTATAAATTCAGCTCTGTGGATAGTACCTCAATCTGAGTATCTCTGTTTACTTTCTCCACAGAGTAAATTGTACATAGGCAGAGAAGGTATTGCTCTCCACCCAAAAATTTTATGCCGGAAACACACAAATTTAGGGTATAAAAACAAGAATTTTTATTAAAAAGTTCATGTGTAAGTATGTGTCCCTCTGTCTGTGTGTCTCTGAACACGATTAACTCAAAAGCGATAAGTCGGTAAAATACTCATCTTGATATTTAAGCTCAGTATTTTTAAGGGCACGTCCTTTACATGGAATATTTTTCGAACAATTTTATTTTCTCCAAAAGTGGATCCAACGATTTTGATTAAAATACGTATATTAAGGACATTTATATGACAAATAAAATATATATCTTGAATCTTCTATGAATAGCCTCTGAAGATCTCTTTATTCTTGATGAATTTTGCATAACTGGTTAACCTTAAGAGATAGATACAAACAATATAATTCTCCTTAAAACACACAATTTATGCCATACACATGTTTTCGTGGAGCTATTCTAGAGATATTCTTATTATTGGTTTCAGTTTTAAGATGCTTGGACTATTTTCATACAGTAATTTGTATACTCCTGGCCAAGCAAACAAACGGATTTTAACTGCATGGCAACCCTCTATCGCTTTAGCCTAGTACCTTCTATTTACAAGGAAGCAGGTTGTAAAGCCTATTTCTGCTAATGTTTATCACTTTTAGTATAAAGTAGATAGCAGAAGAATTAAAAAGTTTAACAATAATTTGTTAGAGATGTAATTAAAGTCATGTGAATGGAACACATCAGATTTTTATAAGTGATCTACAACCATATATGGATAGAAATGGAAACTAATGTGAAAGATTGTGAGGACAATTTAGTTCAACTATTAAAGCGCCAACGGAATGGCCGAGATTAAGAAAGTTCAACCAATCGCGGCCATCTGAATGGAGTGATATTGTCGAAACTCATTTCTTTGAGATTTTGTAGCAATTAACGTTCGTTTGTTTAATCTCCTGTGTTGGTTATTGGTAACAAGATGACAATCCAGTTACCTGTGACGTTGCATGATGGAAAGTTTGAAACCTTTTCGTCAGGAGACCGCGCAAGAAACAAAACAAATTATTTGGGTGCAGGTACGGTCGGCCATATTTCAGGAGACATTGAAGAAAGAAAGAAAGAAAGAAAGAAAGAAAGAAAGAAATAAAGAAAGAAAAAACATTGGGTAAATAAAATTGGTCAATTGTGTCATCAACCATTTGAGAACTAAAGTAAGCATTCAATCATAACATATATATATAATAATTATTAATAGTCTTTTTCACTGATTTGTCTTATCAAATACAGCTCGTGTTTTCATCTCTTAGAAGAATTCACTCCCGTCGCTTCGCTCGGGTCGTGAATTATCGACAATATGAAAACACTCGTACTATTACTTGAAATAAGTTTTTGAATCTCATTCCTTTAAGATGGCATTTGTTAAACTTTTTAATGTCCCTCATATACCGAATGTAAAAAATCGTTAGAGCCATTTTTGAGAAAAAGGGAAATTTATAAATATCTGCTGGAAAAAGGATAGAGATTTTCTTGAAAAGTTTTATGTCAGACATATAGAAAACTGCAATTTCAAAAACCAAGTTTAGATTTTATCCTTAACGCTTTTCTATTACGCTGTTCACAGATAACCCACCCGCAGACGGAGAAACAAACGGACCTTTTTATAAATATGGGTTTTTTTATTCAGTGGTCAAAACATGTATTTCCAATGAGATCTTGTAATTTTTTTTTGGATCCACTGCAATACTTTCTCTAACTAATAAGTAAAAATATCGTGTAATACAACGTTTTCTGTCCATTATGTATTCATTGGGATACCTACTTAAATATTTGAACAATCATTAAACCCTGGCACTTTAGGAGTTCTTCGAGATATATTGTTGTTTAGAAAGAATTAAAATGAAGCAATAATTGTTTAGATATTCGTATCAGAAAAAATACGCTCTATGTTCAGTTAATATTTTCTCAAGTGTCGCCAATACCGAAGTTTGCTTTTCAGAGGCAAGGCAAGTTACGTTTGTTGGACCTTGTTACCTGTTTACTACCGAACGCTCTTAATTTTTTAAATATATGGAAAATAATTACTAATCGTTAGGTTGTTCTCATATATGCATAAACTATACATTTTACTACAGGTCTAACCAAATATGTATTTTATATAAACACACACCCAAATTAATAAAACTACGTTTATGAAAAGTAACCGTTAATTATGAAGCCTGAAATAATGATTGTGCAAATTATCAAACCGTTAAAGCACATAATTATAAATAAGCATATCAAAATTAGTAATAAAGAGCCTTGTGCAGTATATATGAGTAGAGCGGCTAATGCCTAATGGGAACCAATTAAAAATAATTAGTGATTGTCATAATGTTATGATTTAATAAAAATATTTTATATGATCCATTCACATTATCTTCTCTATGTGTTATACTATATTTTATCTACAAAATAAACATTGCCTGAAATGATCTTATTATTTAGTTCCTTATAAATGTAAGGGAACTAAGATATCCGCTAGGCTAAAGCGACAATCAAATATCTATTTTAAAAGCTGTTGCTATGTGATTGTCGTCCCATAGCCAGGAGTGAGTGGATGAGGACTTCCCGTTTGAAAAAAGCTGAAGTGTTTTTAATTCAAGTATATTTAATATGGAATATCTCTGAGATGTTTAGCAGTACAGAAAAAGATGAAGAAACAAACTGTATATCACACAAAGTGTTTTTATCGAGATCTACACATTCTGTGTCTAAATTCTTGTCTACCTATTACGGTTTAATAGTTATACAAAGGTCATTCAGATTGAAGAGAACTTTAGGGACTATTCCCGGAAAACTCAGAATATAAATTTTATTCTTCGTGAAATCAAACATGTAGTATTTTAATTAAAATTGTTAGAGACATTTATGAGAAATTCAATATTTTTGAACATTGTTCCATGTGTGGGTGGCTGAATTTCTTAAAATCGTTGTGTTGCATCCTTAAAATGCTTAACTTAAATATCAAGTTTGGTATTTTTTATAGTGTTTAACGCCAACTTTTACTACCATAGTTTCCCAAGCGATGACACTGGTGATTAATGGAATCAAAATGAAGCACCGGTGGAATGCGATGGCAGGGGAAATAGAAGAACCGGGAGAAAACCCGCTTTGTCCACCACAAATCTCACATGAGGTCGCTTGGGATCGAACCCGGACCGTCTAGGTGAGGGGCGAATGGTCTAACCACTCGGCCACGGCGCGGCCTCTTAATGAGTTATGCTGCACACAGACACAAACAGACACACACACACACATTCACACACGACATTTTTGCAAAAATGTTCTTTTTAATTCAGGAGGTCTCAAAACTTGTGAAATCTAGGTATCAAACGTTGTGTGAATCTATGTAGCCACATGGCAAAATCAAAATATAGTTCAGATGCTCAGTGTTAAACCAGCATCATCCGTTTGTACCGATAAATTTCTGACCTTTCCTATGCTTTGTTAACACGTGTTTACTCATATGTGCATGAGCTACATCGTTTGGAACTCGGTAAATTAACCAATCCCATCATCCATTCCTGTCAGTCATATCGCTTCGAAGAACATATCTCTTCGAACGAATTTTACCATGGCTGGGATGTTAGATTGCCGTTCTTGACATACTTGTTGAATGTTGCATATATCTACTGCTAGGTTTGTTTTGTTCCGTTTTGGTTCAGTTTCGAGCACTTTTAAATATATGCACAAGTCTACGTGTGTCAGTCAGCTGTGAGCGAGCTTGCGCAAGCGATTTGAGCTATAATTGCAGAGTTCTAGCTTAACAGAGTGTGAAACTATGTTGCTGTGAATTAGTTTTTTTTTTTTTTTTTTTTTTTTTTTTTGGATAGTGTTTAACGCTTTTACTACTATGGCACCGCAGGCGATGACGCTGATCCAAGGAATGAAGATGGAACCCCGGTGGGATGGGATGGCGGGGAAAACCGAAGAACCGGGAGAAGACACGCCCCTGCGCCGCTTTGTCCACCACAAATCTCACGCGGTCGCTTGAGAGGCAGGCTCTGTACATAGCTATAATCATATTTTACTGTATTATGTTTATATCTATGTAAATAGTTTACTGTATGTTTTAATACTTCACCTTATAAAAAGGAAGCATATTTTAAAATATGATACCACTGCAAGTGAAGCAAACTGTAAATAATAAATTCAAAAAGTTGTAAAAATCCAACCTAATTGAAGTGACTATCATGTTTCAGCATTGTTACGTATTTACATCTCTATAATTATATTTTATTATATGTTTGTAAGTACTTTTCTGAATGATTGCAATACTTTCCCTCTTTTGATTATAGCTCCAGACAATGCCAGATTCTCTTGTAGATTCTATTGCCTGTAAAATAGATTATCATTATACCACCCACCATTGTGCGAGACAGCTTCAGCACCATATCTTGAAATTTTCAGCACCATATCTCCAGCCTCTCCAGTTTGATGACTTTTGCATAACTGGTAAACTGCAAGATATAGGCAACAACTTAATATACAGAAATGTATATCGCTTTAGAACACAATTTATGTCACATTTTTAGGCTAAAACTTTCCAATATATTCCTTGTTATTTTTTGAAACGTTCAACACTTTGACTTTCCTCAAATGAGAAGTCGTTACTTACGTTGATCATCCTGTGGATGGAAAGAGAAGGAAACTCGAATTGCATCACGTAGCGACCATTTGTTACTTTCTTTACATAGTACATGATATATAGTTAGAGAAAGTATTGTACTCCATCCGAAAAGTCGATAGCATGATTTCACTTGAAATACACTTTATAGGGTCCCCTATATCCAAAACAGAAGCATTTTTTATAAAAAAAAAAAGTCGTGAGTATGTGTGTGTGTGTGTGTGTCTGTGTCTCAACTCAAAAATTAAAAGTCGGTAAAATACCATACTTGGTATTTAAGTTTCTTCTTCCAGGGATGCACACGAAGATTTTGAGAAACATTCTTCAAACCAAACTACTTTTTTCATAGAAAAAAATTAAAAACGTTGACATCCTCAAAAATTGCTCTAACGAACTTAATTAAAACATTGTGTATTAATTATATGATATGACAAATAAAATGTATATATTTAATGTTTGGGTATAATCTCTGAAGCTATCTTTATTCTGATTGAACTTACATAACAAGAAAATCCCCCCACCCCAAACTACCATTTACATGGACAAATTTCAATTTTTTTATTTTCTCAAAAATGGCCCTATTGACTTTGATTAAAATCTCTTATATTTAAGATATTTACATACCAAATGAAATGTATATCTTGAATTTTCTGGGACTAGACTCCAAAGACCTCTTTATTCTGGATGATTTTATTGAATTTTGTATAACTGGTAAACCTAAAGGGATAGACAATAACTTACTGCAAAAAAACAATTTAGATCAGGATAAAACAGGATAGTGTATGTCATGTAAATTTGTTTGTGGGAGTTGATCGTTTTTGAGATATTCCTTGTTTTTGGTTTCAACTTTGAAAAACTTATACTTTTCTCATACAGGAATTTGTCAACTCCTGTCCATACAACTTCAGTCACATAGTAACCAGCTTTTGACTATCTATTTAATCTATGCCACGCCTTTATTGCGCTTCTACTTAAAAGGAAACAAGTAATAAGATTATTTATGCTACTTTTTCTCAATTAGCATGAAGTAAATGGAAGCATAAGCTTTTTAACAATAATTTGTTGCAGAGATATAAAGAAAGTCGTGTGAATGGAATATATCAAATTTTTATTTTCATGATGCTTCCTTTTGGAAACAAACTTCACGGTTAAGAATGATATAGTTTCGAGTATAATGGAAATCAGAAACGCTCCCGTGATAGGCAAAAAATAACGATGGCCAAGACACAGAACATCTCCCAGTTATTGCCTTTGTATCCGCATCCTTGCTGACGACGTCATTCCCAAAAAGTTTTTAATAAGCAGTTAACGCAAAAATAGCGCGTTTCTACACGAGTTGCGCCGTTAGTTTTGATTGCATGGCGTTAGCGTGGCTGAAAATTGTTTCTGCGCCACAGATTGGATGGTGGAACTCTGCTAGAAGAAACAGCGGAGCGGCAAAAACAAGAGTAATCAGATATTATGAAACAGGCTAACGAAATGGAACCGAAGACACTGACTTGAATTTGCAATCAACCTATACGACCAAAAAATGCACAAGGCGTCACGAGCTAAAAAGTTACACAACAAATAATTCACAATATTGGAAACTATACTAACGTGAATAAAATCTCGCCTTTTTCGCAATAATATTTTTACTTTCTCTAGCCCGCATGTACAATGCACATAGTGGTTTGAGAATGTATTGTATCCCATCCAAAAATTTGATGTCGAGACTGTACCGGAAAAACATTTTTAGAAAAAGTTCCGTGCGTGCGTGTGTGTATCTGTGGACAGCATAGCTCAAAAACGAAAGGACCGTTAAATACCACACTTGGTATTTAAGTTTGATATCTTCCAAGGATGCGACACGAAGATTTTCAAGAAAATCCCCTACCACAAACTACCCTTTACATGGAAAATTTTTTGAAAATTTTGATTTTCTTAAAAAATGACTCTAATGATTTTGATTAAAATCTCGTATATTAAATATATTACATCGCAAATAAAATGTGTGTGTATATATATTGAATTTTCTGGGAGTAGTCTCTAAAGACCTGTTTATTCTGGATGAATCCTGCCGAATCTTTCTTAACTGCTAAACCGTAAGAGATAGACAAAAAATTACTGCACAAAAATATAGATCTCGTCAAAACCACAATTTATGTCCTTTACGTTTTTGTTGTGGAGGTAATGGTTTCCGAGATATTCCTTGTTATTGGTTTCAATTGAAAAGTACTTAATACTTTTCTCAGAGAGGAAGTATCACTTTTCTTTTATCTACTCCTGGCCAAGCATAAAAGGTGTTTGCAATGACAAGTGCATAACAATAGCTTTTAAATTATTTGACTATTTAGCCTAGTGCATGCCCTTAGTTCCATTCTACTTATGAGGAACTAAGTAATAAGAACATTCTGCTAACGTTTATCTCGATTAGCATGTGTAGCAAGAAGAATAATCTTTTGTAAGAGGTTTGTTTGTAGAGCAGCTAGAGAAGGTCATGTTAGTGTAACACATCAGATTGGTTTCCTCTGTAAAGTCTTCCCTTCAGGTACCAACACTGACCACACTCAGCCAGTATTAGTTCTCTATGCAACTGGCGTCTGAATAAACTCAAGACACAATTACAAACCAATGAATGATTATATTCTCGATACCGCTTCTATGGAGAGTTTCGATTGGTACAAGAGAAAAAGCTAACCTCACAGTATAATTTATCTTGTACCGAAAGATGTGAAGGATTATTTATGTGTGTTGCTTTCCACGTTATGTCATATATGCGAGAGCTTTTATCAGCAACATAATTACTGACTGATTATTTTATTTTTACTATTGAATTCGACGAAGCATTGTTTCAACTCCTCTAGTGAGGACATGTAGTGCCTGATGTTACTCTTTGAGAGTTCTGATACTTTTGGAAAATGAAGCATCTGCTAATAAAGGAATTAGAAATTATACTGACAGAACAGCTGGCGCTAAATTTGCCATTTCCAACACAATCAGATACGTTTCATAATGAGTCTTTTCAATGAGCGCGACTCACTTACTGTTTCTTCTGTAAACAAAGGTTGCTTACGCCTGTCTCTCACTGACAGTTTTTAACATTAAATAGCTCCGTTGAGTTCTGGAACTCTTTTAGGATATTCGCACAGTACGGGACATCATCCCTATATTTCTATATAGCAAATTATCTCTAAAGCTTATAGTTAACCAGTTATCCAAAATTACACCAAACTCCTTCTGAATGAAAATAACCTAACAGATTATTCTCAGAAAATTCAAGCTATACATTTTACTTGTCATAAAAATCGCTGTCACAAATGTTTGTTAAATAACTTATTCTTCTATCTACATTAGGATAATCGAGATAAACATTAGCAGAAATTGTCTTAATTACTTGCTTCCTTGTAAGTAGAAGGAAAATAAGGAATACACTAGGCTAAAACGATAGTCAAATCTTTTAAAGATTGGTTGCGCAGTGATTGAAATCTGTTTCTATGCAGGGCAAAGACTTTACAACTTTCCGTGTGAGAAAAGTTTAAACATTTTAAATCTGAAACAAATAACAAGGAATATATCTGAAATGTCAGTTCCATGAAATAAAACGTATATGACATATATTTTGTGCTTTAACTTGATGTACATTTTTTGTATAGTAAGTTTTCATCTATCTCTTAGATATCCAGTTACACAAAATTCGGCAAAATTAATCTTCATTTAAGAGTTCTTCAAAGATTATTCCTAGAAAATTCAAGATATACATTTTATTTGCCATATAAATATTTTTAATATGCGGTATTTGAAATGCAATATCTTCTCTTTTCACTATGTGCATAGTATGTGTAGAAAAAGTAAACAGAGTCTATGTGGCTGTTCAGTGTAGCTATCAACAGCGTAACTCATCAACGGAAATTCCGTTGAATAGCAAACTCAGTGTCCTCCGAGGGCTACACGAACATTTGACGAAAATCTCAGCATCGGAAACTGAAGAAAAATTTACAAGAAAGATTTTTTCAGAATTTTTCATTTCCTCAAAAATGGATGTAATGATTCTGATTAAAATACTATATATATTTAAAAAGTTTATATTAAAAGTAAAGCTTATATTTAAAATTTTCTGAGAATAGCCTCGGAAGACCTCTTCTTTCTGGATGAGTTTTGCATAACTGGTAAACAGTAACAGACAAAATGTTACAAGTCAAACATGTGTGCCTACTTAAACGCACAATTAACTACATTATTAGTTTAATTATTTATATATTCCCGAGATACTCCAGTTATTTGTTTAAAAGTTCCAATATTTACACTTTACTAAAATGAGAAGTCGTCATTGGTTTTTTTTTTGTTTCATTTTTCTTTGTTATTTTTTCCTCTTCTCCTAATAATGTAAGGAGTTTCAACGCCATCACCTAGACACCAGCCTTTAAATGATTTGATATCCCTTTAACCTTGTATGTTCCCTTATTTCACGTGTATATATAAGGAAATAAGTAATAAGATATTTATGGTAAATGTTTACCTTGATTTACATTGAATGTATAGAAGAATAATTGTAGGAATAATTTGGTGCATGGATGTAGAAGTTTGTGTGAATGTAGCATATCCGATTTTTTTTTAAATTCAGAGTGTGTCAAAACATTTATTTCCGGCGAAAGTTCGACTTCGAATACTTTCATTGTTTACTATTAATATGTATTATTAAAACTGGCTAATTACGTATTAATCAGTGGAAGTATTGATTTCTCCCGAAATTTCTATATAGGGCATTTCAGTAGAAGATTATCTGCAAGTGTGTGAGGAAGTATCAGCTTTAAGGCAATTAAGCAATTACTTTAAATCAATGTATAAGTAATGTTAGCTCATATAGTGCTCCAACATAATCGCTCGTGACAGGCAAGTGAACTGCATTTCTACAATTATATTCCATGAAGCTTTTATATAGATTGCGAAATGTCAATTACTGCGTTTAATCCGTAATGGCAGTGTTTTCCTTAAGAACAGCATACGGTATTTCATTTTTTCAAGTCTTTATGGACGATATGGATAGAGAAATAGAACAGTAGGGCTCGGTTTTAGGTTCCAAAACGCACGCAGTTACGGACACACATTCAGCGGTATAAACAGAGATTAGTTGGACGGGGTTGTTGCGTAAACATGCACACGTGGAGGTATAATCTGTTCCAAAAGTAGCTCATTACATGTATTGCCATTACATGCATCGTTCTAATTCATAAAGTAACAAAATAAAATGATTACTGCATAATATGATTAGTAAATAAACACGCCGTGTACTTTTACAGATAAAAGTATAGATACAAACAATCAGGTTAATAATGTGCAGAACTTTAAAAAGACTCTGAATATAAATCAGTAAATCAGCAAAATGCATTCAAAAATCATTGCAGTAAATTACTTGCATGCTCAAAATATGCCGCTGAAAATATGCTTGAAGCATCCATAGTTTGTTAAATGTCGAACGTTTACCCTTTCGTATTTTTGACATTTTTCAACCTGCGCTCTCTTTCAGAGTTCACTGGTTTATCTACTAGCAGGACTTGAACAGTGATCAATACTAGATTGTGCAACACGTTTCAAAACACGCTATGGAGGCCAGGGTTACTCCATCACGTCATAGATAATCAGTCCGGCAATTTCGAGATCCTGGAAAGAGCTCTACTAATTACACAGACAAATCTGAGGATGGGGGAGGTTGAGCAATAATCTGAATATAATTGTGACGAAAATTTTGATGAGCTGATGCAAAGTTCGCATGGAAATTCTAGTAGTGGCATGTTTTAGTTCTTTGTGTGTGTGTGTTTTTTTTTTTTTTTTCTTCAAAGTTATTCTACATTGAACATCAGCAACTGCCAACCTTCAGTGCAAAACTTAAGGGGATTTACTTTCACCCATTTGTTTACGGAATAGTATTGCCAAAGTTCTCTAAATGTAGCTTTATAGCAGTGGTGGTGGCTTCAGTACTTTTACTGTTAATTATAATCCGTTATGTCCGTGCTAAAATGTCTATGTTCAATTCACTAGACTTTCTATACCTATTTTACAAACAAACTTCTTTGTTTTATCCAAGCTAAATGAAGTATTAGCAAAAGTTCGTAATACTTAGTTAAGTAAGAGAACAAATGGAAAGGAAATGGCGTTTAATAATTATGGACAGTTTAGGTATTGCAGTTCTCAGCATCCCATTCAAAGTTAGGCGTGAAATACAGCTGAAATTTGCTCAGCAGTCTCTTTATCAGGCTTGAGGTTCCTTTATGTGCCATAAATCTACGACACCGGAGCAACGGCTTTATTTTCCTTCAGAAGGACGCCATGATGAGGATTTTAATTCCCGAAAAAAATACATCGCTCTTCGCCAGGTTAGGGAACTAACAATTCTCCACCAGAAAAAGCAGCTTTTCAGAAAGTATTCCCAAAATATTCAAGTATTCATTTTATGTGTGAATTTATATCTGAATACCTTTAATACACAGTATTTTAATCAAAATCATTACAGATATTTTTGAGAAAATCAACATTTTCGAAAAATGTTACATGTAAAGAGTATTTGGGGGGGATTTTCTTAAAATTCTGCGTGTCGCATCCTGTTTGGTATTTAACCGACTTTTACTTTTTGAGCTATGCTGTCTACAGGCACACACAGTCCTTTTTTTAATTTGTTTGGACTCAGGGACCTCAAAACATATTTCCGGTGGAATATCAGTGTACAATTTATGGATGGAATACAATACCTTCTCTATCCACTGTGTACATTATACACACGGGCTAGATAGAGAAAGTAAAAAGAACAAACATTAATAACATAATATTACGTCTACCAGGAAATCAATGTTGGCAACTCTGGAGTGTTATAAATATAGCAATCAGTGTCATAATTTCCTATTTTTATTTAATATCATCTAACGACAAAAGTGTCGCTTTTAGCTTCAACTGTGTAGAAAATAACTAGATGTGTGTCTTTCAATTTATATATAGAGGCACTATTCTGGGATATTACGGATTTTGTAAAGACTGCGTCAATTTGCTGTGCAGTCAAAGGAACAGCACGATTAGAGCTGACGTTCCAGGCCTGTTAAATTTGCGCTGCATGTAATCACACTAACTCTGCCATATGAACGTCACGTGAATTTCTTCTCTTGTGTTTTGGAGCTGTAGAGGATTCATTTCCAGAAGAAGAAGCCGGGTTCTCTAGTTTGAGAATTTGAGCGCCGTGGTGGCAGACAAAAGGCATTTTGGAAGCCGCTTTCACAAAGGCGAAAGTAAACAAAACACATTTACCGTTGCTGTAATGCTTTCAGCGACACATGGTGCTGTGCTTTGTGATCGAGCGTGTGCTCGTTGCCAGGCTGCGCACCTGCCATAATGGGACTCGGCCGAACCCCAACTGTTAATGACTTCTGAGGCATCTGATACATAAATGGAATTTTGTGGAGTAGCAAAGTTCATTCTGCTAAACCCGGACTGGACATCCACGTCGTGCTGTATTCTCTTCCTGACTGCAACAACAACTTCAGGATTCTTACTGTGTACACTTCAGTACAAAAAGTCTTGCCCTTCCCGACAGATAGAAATATAGAGTGTTTAGAGTAAAGTAGTTGTGTGTGCCTACCACTTAATTCTAACGATTTTATTGTAAGTCTGGGTGTCTCAATTGGTTAGGCTCTGGACTTCTCAAATACGGCACAGACCGATGGTTTTTAAGCGTGATAGAGTTACTGACACCGGTGGCGCTGATATAAACCTGGTAGTTCAAATGTTGTTAACATGCTATTTTATAACGAATGATCTTAAGCATTATATAGGAAAATAATCATTAACCATTGGATTGGTTATGGTCGGTGGGGACTCGGCAGCGAAACTGAGGTTATTGTACCTACGCCCCGCGAGGGAGGGAGGTATGAGGTGATAAAATACACCGGCTTGGAACCAGCAGCGACAGCACAGCAATAGTAGGGCCAAATCGGGGAACGGAGGTTCATCTTGAGTATCCTCTTTCCCTGCCACGCCGCACCGAGCACCATTGCAACCCTGAAAGAAGCCAACGGGATCATGGATGAATGAACTAATAATTGAAACGACAAGGAGGGATAGGAACTTCAGGGGATGAACGAAACTTGCCCAGCTTTGGTCTGGCGACATGGAGAAGCCCCTGAAAAACCCAACGGTCAGGTAGGTTGACCACGATAAGCGAACCTGCGAACTCCCGAATGCCTGCCAAAGGACAAAACTGCGTGAGTCGTTCCTGTTTAGGAGCACAAGAAAGTGCGCTAAGTTAGGTAAACACCGGAGGAAAGAATGTTGTTCTCCGCAGATGCGACTGAAGTGGTAAGAATGTTTCCCCCACTACATACTTCCTTCCTCCACTAGGTGCACGCGCATAAACAACAATTGCGTTTTCCCTACAGTTTCCCTACAGTGATATGACTGGTGCTGACTAACTGGCTATCGGGCAATATGGCGAAAAAGACAAGAGTGGGACAAGCAGTGCGTCAGTTCTTCCCCTCTTAACATTCTTTTTTAAGTTGTCAACCTATAAGGAAACTTAAACGCAAGAGGGAGATTGGGTGCAACAATAGAATGCGAGAACGATGACATTTTGTTGTTATTATTGTTGTAATTACAACATAACTTTACAAGCTATTTCCAGAAAATTCCTTAAAGTATACATACTTTTAATTGTTATGTGAATATTTTGTACATAAGGTATTTTTATCAAAATCAGGTATTAATTTCATATATGAGGTAGTTTTAGTTGAGATTTTCTTCAAATTATTATTTGTGTGTATATTTCAAAGATACTGTGAGTAAATACTAAGTTTGTTATCTGTAACGTCTTTTACCTGGTAGTCACATCGGACGATGTATGAATGTAATTAATTAGTGAAATGGTGTTAAAATGAATATGGGCTCTACAGAGGTTATAACTATCCGACATTCGTCTTCTCAGGACCAGGTAAACTTCGGAAAAAGCTTTTCGTGATAACTCGCCTTAACCAAGATTAAAACTCGGGACCTCTTAAATGTGAGGAGACAGTTACCACCACACTCAGAGGCGGATCAGTTTGGTGTTTAGTAGATATTTCGTTTTTGAGCAATGCAGTCACACGCACACAACAAAGCCTATTTCCGAAAATTCTTGTGTGTTACAATCATATAATTTTCTCTACAAACTAGAGTTACAAATGAGTATTCCTTTATCTGTGCATCGTAGTAATCGAGATAAACATTAGCAGAAATGATTGTATTAGTTTCTTCTAAATAGAAGTTAAATAAGATAATACACTGAGCTAAACCATAGTTCATCTTTTAAGAAGCCGGTCGCTAAGGAAACAATTTAAATTCGGTCTTCACTTTGCACGACCAGGAGTAAAACAAAAGAGAGATGAAACGAAACAGGATCTCTCGTTTGAGAAAAATGTAAGTGCCTTAAAATGTAATCCAATAACAAGGAATGTTTAGGAAATGGTTAACTACACAAAAAATGTATATGACATTAATTGCGTGTTTCATCGAGTTCTACATCTCTGTGTAGTAAGTTTTTCTTACGGTTTACTAATTGTGCAAAATTCATTAAAAATGAAGAAGTATTCAGAGGGTATTGCGAGTGAATTCAAGATTTATATTATATTTGTCATGTAAATATGTTTAATCAAAATCGTTAACCATTTTGAGAAAAAGAAAATGTTCAAACAATTTTTCATATAAGGGGTAGTTTAGTATGGGAATTTTTTTTAAAACTTTCAAATTCGGTATTTAATGGTATTTTTGTTTTGCGTTATGGTGTCCATGCACACACACGCAAACATACATACACACAGTGACATTTTTCTAAAAAATGCTTTTTGGATTTAGGGTTCCTCAAAACATGATTTCCGGTGAAATCACATCTATGAGTTTTATATACACAAGTGGATTCAGGAAATTTCTAAAAATATATGCGTGAAACCTCTTTGTGAAGTTAGTAGGTACTATCTTTTATCTATCTCCTATAAGTATGTGTTAATGTTATACTATATTGACTATGCTATCCCTCCTTTGGAGAAATAACGAAATGCTAATGGGTTTCAAATGCGCATACAAACACTACATGTTTTGTGTTGTTATTAAATTATTATTATTGTTATTTGTTGTCTTGATGTGAATATTCATTTTCAACGTTTTGGCCAGAAGTTTATAAACAAAATTATTTTAGTTCTCGCAAGATTTATAGTTAGGGCTGGCATCTTGGGGACCGTTAGCGGGACAGAATCGAAGTTAGCGTAGTATGGTATATAGTTGTGGTGTGTTGACAATGCAGGGTGTACGTAGTGGTACTAATAGAAGGAAAATGGGGCAGTGGTAGACTGTGATGTTTTCATTAGCAGAGGACGGCAATTGAGGTTGCGAGAGCGGTAAACATAACACTAATGATGTACGGGAACTAACAATTTTAATATTTACATACATTCAATTATGCGTTTGAGTTTCTCTCAAGACACATAGATTACAATGGACAACAGCATGCATTCATAGCGTCTCAAATGTGAATCGTCTCCGATGAGCAGGTAAACACGTTTTATATTGTGAAAAACTACACTCCACATAGCAAGATGTGCTTGGAAATAGGGCATATCATCGACTATTATATTCCGTCAGCAATTATTTTCGTAGCAACACCTCCTAACATTTCGCATTTCACGAAAATCCGATTTGTTTTTCAGAATACAGTCTTCACTTTCTGTTTCATATGGTCTAAAACAGGTGTCATGGGTCTCTGATTAATTGCTTGCACAAGTTCGTCGAAAGCTTTCAAGGTTCGAGGCATTTCAATGTTCTATATTTCAAAATATGTATTATTGTCGTATTGTCTGTAAAGTTGTTCTGTATGACTTGCACATCTTCAGGAATCTATTTGAAACAAAAGATTTTACGATCTTGACTGAAGAGCATGCACTATCATCAAGGTTGCTTACATGTAGGTCGGTCTCTACTTAGTAGGTATACAACTGCTATACGCATATGTACCGCTATCGGTCCCCTAGATGCTATCCCTATTTATAACGCTATCCTAATGAATACCAGAGACACCAGCATCAAGAACATGTGTTTCAATTCGACTGTACTTTACAAAAGTGAGCACTGTCTAGCATTCTTCGGTTCTTCTTTTGTTTCTCTGATGAGGCATTGGCTATCAGTGGGAGAGTGTGCAAGTCTTTACATGTTGTATTTCATGGGTGTAAGTGAGACGAACATTTTACGTTTCTTAAGAGCGTGTTGATTCACAAGATCTACACACATGATTTTATTGGGTAAGAGCCGACGATATTTTAAAAACGTACTCATCCCGAGATACCTCAAAATGTTAATTAGCGATCCTGTTTCTTAATGTTTATGGTTTTCAGAAAACTGAATCCATTAAACTGCAAATGGCAAGTGATTTGTGAGTGATATGCATTAGAATTTGGCAATGAGTGTAACATAATGGAATGGAGTAGAGCAGAAAAATGTGTGAAATAGGATTACTATGTGAAGGTAAGAGTAATCTTTTCGACAACAATTTAAAATCTATGGTTAGGGTACATACCAAAATCATGTAGTATTACATATACGTACATGTTGTTCTTTTGTTTACAATGCTATGATAACTGTAGCAGCATCTCAAGCTTAAAAATGTCTTTTATCTACTATGTAAGCATAAAGTATGCACGCAATTGAATTGTAATGCATTTCACTCTGTATTGTATTTAACCCCTGGAACGACGCCAATTCATATTTCAGTTGAGGCCGGATTGATTAATTCTACTGTACGTATCGTTATACAGTAACGGCATAAATCCTGGACAATTTTTTTCTGTGAAATTAAGTTTAAAATTGCAATACTGTATTCACTCATACTTAGGATTATTCTTGTCTGACATATTATAATTAGGAAATTACCATAATTCAGCACAGAACATTTTACAATAACTAGAGCTCATTTGGTTCTTATTGGATTGTTTCGGCTGAAAAATGCAATGCCATAGCCGGAATTTGAAACATAGATCTCCCGATCTTTATCGGGCTGCTCTAATCACTGAGCTACCATGGCAACATGCCTCAACTGACTCGCATATTTTCCGGTAAACCAGAAGGTAATCTCAAATTATTTTGAGATGACAAACCCTAATTGCGACTTACAATATCTTAAGTTCTTAAAGTACCGAGCTTCATAGTTTAGCCAGCTATTAGGTGAAGCAGAGATGCGTGGTGCAAATTCTGGCTATGGAATTAAATTTCTCAGTCCAACTCTACCTATTCAACTGCTTTCCTACACATGACTTGTGTGAATAAATAATTATTTATTCAGAAAGAGAAGATATAGCTTCCCCTGCACGAGGGTTTGCCGGTTACACAAAGTTATGGAAAACATTTGTAATAAATAAAATAAAAAAGTAATAATGTAATACAATTTATAATAATACGAAAAGAGAAAAGGAGCGGCAAATGTAGATAAAAAGACAAAATAAAACTCCTTATAGGCTACAATGATTACAAATATGTTTGTTTAAAGATATGATTAGGTGGCATATAGATGATTAGAAAATATGGAAAGTGATCCTTTAAGTTCAGCAATAGCGACGTTGGTGATGAAGTTCGAAGTCTTACAGATCTAGAAAAGTTAAGGAATCTTACCTCGTGTACCACCATCAGGCCTATGACCTAGTTGGACGTCAAGTTGTATTAGTCCAAATAGTAGGGAATGGTAAATTTTACACTTCTCCTCATGTACGTCTGCAGGTATTATTAACAATAATAGATTATTGTTATAATTGTGTTTTCACCGAAGCAGTGTGTAGGACAGGAGTTGGATAGATAGAGTCAGACTGAAAAATTCAATGCCATAGCCGGGATTTGAACGACGGATCTCCCGGCCTCTAGCCGGTTGCTATAACCCTAAGCTACCATGGCAACATGCATTGAATTTCTCAACTGACAGCATATTTCCCGGTATACCACAAGGTGTTCTCAAATTATTTTGAGATGACAACCCCAATGGCGACCTACAATATTGTAAGTACTTTAAGTCCCAGTATTCATAGTATAGCCAACTCTTAGGTCAATTGGTATTGGTTTAATTGTTTTTTCACGCAAGCAATTTTTAGGAAAATAATAGGTTAACATATTATCGGATGAGCTGAGGTCCACGCGAGCTTGACCTGACTTTGGGATAAATATTGCTTAAGCGTTTATATTTAGATCCAGATACTTGCAGTCGGCTGGCAACAAGAAAGGTGTTCAGTGACAGCCGCAGATTCCCTGGGTGCCCTAATAACTGCAAACTGTGTCTCTAGTGCTTTCTGCTAATTGAGGGTTGGTTCTGCTGTCTCTCTTCATTTTCCTCTTCCATCTCAGCCACTCACTCGCTTTACAGTCCGAACTTATCTTAAATGTAGTAGGCTCACGGAGCGGATAAAACTGCTTCCTATAATGAGAAGATCCGCACGTTATTTTTACAGCTGCAAAAATAAGTTTGTTTCTGAAATCTACTTAAACCTAATATCTAACTTTTAGAAAAGCAAAAAATCTTTGTGTTATTGGTTATTTTCGGCAAAATGCGTTGACTGTCAGAAGGTTTAATAGCATAAAAATCAGCTTTTCTTCTGAATCATCAGTGTATCATTTTGTTATATTTTTACTTCCTGTACCGCGTACATAGTAGGTAGAGAAGGTTTTACATTTCACCAAGATTTCGTTACTGGTAAACTTTCGGGTTCCCCTGAATCATAAAAAGGCATTTTTTTTTCCAGAACATAGCTTTGCGAGTGTTTACGTCTCGGCATAATTCAAAAACAAAAAGTCCGTTAAAAATCATACTTGATAATTTGAGTTCAACTTCTACAAGGATGCGACATGAAGGTTTAAAAAAAAGTCCCCTCTCAGCTACACTTTACATAAAAACCTTTTCGAAATTTTTGATTTTCTCAAAAATGATTAACGATTTTGAACAAAATATCACATATGTATGGCATTTTCATGGCAAAATGTATACCTTGAATTTTCTGAGAATAGCCTCTGAAATACTGTTTACTCTGGTTGACTTGTGTCACTGGCAAACTATACGAGATGTACAAAATATTCCTACACAAAATCTGTAGATCTCGTTAGAACATATAATTGTGTAACGTTTTTGTAGAACTAACAATTTTCAATTAATGTTATTTTTTGACTTCTGGATATAGAAAGAGAAAGGAATGTGAAAGTCATCGCATAGGAACCAATTTTTAAAATATTTAGCTATCACTTATAACTGGCTTGTTCTCTTATTTTCCTTTCCTTAAGGAAATAAATAAAATTCCATTTCTGCTCAGGTTTATCTCGATTAGCCTGAAACAAATATAAGGGTTTATAGGATGAATAGTGATATTATTTTAATAATAATTTTATTTTCACAGCTGCTTATACTGTTTATTTTCTTATAGTCAACATGGAATTTATTATTTTCTGACTATTCTGTAATAAACCACTAGATTATTACAGAATAATTAGAGAAACTCAGATTATTGGATTACATCATATTTATGGAAAATTGCTGTTACGTAATATTTATTTTATTTCATTAGTACCTATTGTACTCCGTAACTGCTACAGTCATATCGAGGGCTTTTAACTTGTGAAACTCAATATTAACTGTAGGTTATTGCCATTAAGTTAATCATGTTATATCATTATACGCACGTATATTCACTGTCACATTCATACCTCCAGACTCTGTGGGGTATAGGGAATAATTCTGGTTAAAGAAAAATTCCCTGCCCCAACCGGGAATCGAACCCGGACTTCCGCTCGCTGAGCATCGACCCCGCGGGTAGTCACTACTACTTAATGTTATATTTTCTTTATACTGGGCCCCGCAATGCTCCTCACCCTCCTGACGTCTACGCAACCGCCTCATTGTTCACTTAAATGTCAAAGATATTATAAAATATGTTTTTGCTTTTTCTAAGCTACTATGTGCATAGTGTATAGAAAAAGTTTTGTATTGCACCCAAAAATTCGATAATGAGATTTCACCTTAAATACCTGAATAAAAAAAAAAGAATTTTTTAGAAAAAGGTGCCTGTGTGCGTGTGTCTGAGTGCGTCTTTGGACAGATAGCTCAGACAAAGTTTGGTATCTTCTTAGAACCCGAGACGAAGATTTTCAAGAAATTACCCCCACTCCTAACTACCCTTTACATGGAAAAATATTTGATAACTTTGATTTTCTCAAAAATGGCTAACGATTTTGATAAAAATAATGTATATTAAAGATATTTAGATGACAAGCAATATGGATTTCTTGAGTTTTCTGGGAATAGCTTCTGAAGACATCTTTATTCTAGATGAATTTTGCGGCATTTTGCATAACTGGTAAACCGTAAGAGATACACAAAAACTTACTATAAAAACTTTTAGAGTTCATTAAAACCACAATTTATGTTATAGCTTTTTTTCAAGGAGTTGACTGTTTTTGATATTCCTTGCTAATCACTTTAGCTTTAAAATACCCATGCTTTTCTCATACGGGGCTTTGTCAACTTCTGGTCATACAAACAAAGGCGCTTCAATGGCATGGCAATAAGCTTGTAAAAGATGTGACTATCACTTTAGCCTAGTGTATTCCTTTATTTTGCTTCTCGTAGTTATAAGGAAGCGAGTAAAAAGACAATTTCTGATAATTTGTTCTCGATTAATATGAAAGAAAATAACAATAATTTGTTGCAGAGATGTAGAGAAAGTCATGTGAGTGTAATACAGCAGATTTGTTATTGTTCCATTTATAACCCTTCTTTTACTACTACTCTTATCGGCGGAATTTTCCTTTGGAACATATTGCCTATAGCGGTGGTGTTAACTCGCGTAGTGATGTCATTTGTTTCTATTTATCTTTAATTTTTGTCTTTAATTCCTCTCTCTCTCTCTCTCTCTCTCTCTTTCTCTTTCTCTCTCTCTCTCTCTCTCTCTCACACACACACACAGAGGAAAAAGACGGGGAATAATCTTGGCTAAGAGAAAAATTCCCGTCTCCAAGCCGAACGTCGAATCCTGGACAACTTGCACGGCTTTCCGGAGTGAGCTACGGGGTCAGCTATAAGATATGTTAAAATATCCTTCTCTACCTACACATTATTGGCATTTTCTCGCAAATTTGTTTGCGCTATTTCAATATCAGAAACTGAGTGAATTTGTCGCTTGGTGTTTTATTATAGTTCTCACAATCTACTGGGTTTGTTATTTATCTACCGTATTACTTTCTCTAGCGTGTATGTACATGGTAGTTGAGATGGTATTGTATTCTATCCAATATTAAGATACCGAATTTTCACCGGATATACATTTTTTTAAGGTCCCCTGAATCCAGAAGAAGCATTTTAAGAAAAATGTTGTATATGTGTGTGAACAGATTAACTCAAAACAAAATATCGGTAAAACCCTAAACTTAGTAAAGTTTCAGGAATGCAAGAGAAAGGATTTCCAGTAAAACATCTCCCTCCCACCAAAAAACTGCCTTTATGTGTAGACATTTACGAAAATTGATTTTATCAATAACAGCTGTAGCGATTTTGATTAAAGTACCCTACACTAAAGACGTTTACATGACACATAAAATACATATCTTGACATTTCTGGAGGACCTCTTTTTTTTCATAGCTGGTAAACCGCAAGAGATAGACAAAACCTTACCACACATACACAAATTGAGACTCATTAAAACACAATATCATAACAATTTTCTGTAGAGTTAACCGTTTTCAAGATATTACTGTTATTTCACTTTGAACTACTTAAACTCTTCTGAAATGTTAAGTCATGTTATGTTTTGTATCGCTATGGTTTTAATCTTGGACATGTAAAGAGAACTGAATTTCAATTGTTTCAGATAGCGACTAGTTGTTAAAAGATTTGATTATCGATTTAGCCTAGTGTATTCTCGCATTTATTTTCTACTTACAAGGAAGCAAGTAATAAGAACATTTCTACTAATGTTTATCTCTATTAGCAAGATGTAAATAAAAGAATAATCTTTTGTAAGCAGAGATCGCTAGCGAAACGGGCAGAGCAAGTCATATAAATAGAACGCATCAGATATATTTTTCTGTAATCGTTAGTATCGGGGAAATTTCTGTAATTGGATTTTGCGAAATATTCCTCCACGACGAAGCCTTTCAACGGCCAGGTTTCGTCTCAAAATAACAGTCATTCTGTGTAGAGGCCCAATTTGATACATGAGATTTCGTTGCATGTCGCAAAAATTGGCGTACGTGTTCAGTAAATATAATTTTCCTGAAGAACTTCGGAATAAAAATATCACACTTTGAAAGAAACCGTTATTCAGCATCATTATAAATTATGGGAATTCATTTACATGTTGTTTATTAACAAAAATATGTTATGTTACATTTTGTGATATGTTTTTTCAAATCTATTTCTTTTATTTTCTCTTTTTGTTATTTTACTTTATAAAGCTTTGTTGTTGCTCTGTAACGAGATGCTAATTTGGTTGTTGTTTTTTTCCTTCTTGGGCTTCTTCTAAGATATAATATTTTATTTAACTGCTGTTAATGTTATTCTTTATAAACTGATACTCTGTTTACTGACAACTTCTATGCTTAGTATATGAAAGAACAATTATACAAATCTAATGTGTTCTATTCACATACATTTCACTGATTATTCCATATACAAACTATTCTTAAAAAGAGGTTATTCTTTGATCTACATCATGTTAATCGAGATAAGCTTTAGCAGAATATTGGTCTTACTACTTGCTTCCTTGTAAGTAGAAGAGTAACAGGGAATATATTACCTTAAAGCGACCCTGGTCGCTATGTGAAGCAGTTGAAGTTCGCTTTGCCTTGGATAGTCCGGCTTGAAAAAAGTTAGGGAGTAGCTTAAAATTGATACAATAACTAGGAATATCTCGAAAACTGTCCAATCTACAAGAAAAAGACATAAGTAACATGTTTTAAGGAGAGATGTATTTTCAGTGTAGTAAATTTCTATCTCTTACGGTTTAATCGTTATTCAAAATTCTGCAAAACTCATCCAGAAATATAGTCTTCCAAGGCTATCCCCCAGAAAATTCAAAATATGCACTTTATATGTGAAGTAATTTTTTTTATTATACCGCATTTTAATCAGAATTGTCACAGGGTTCGTTGCCCGTCTACCAGTTGGTTAGTTGACTAGCGCAAAGGAAAAATAAGCAGTGTTATGCACCTCTTTCGTGGTTGCGCTGGTAGCAAGTGTAGACCTCTCTTGGTGTGGTATAATAACTATATTTAAAGGTTACGTATTAGAGAGGTGGACGGGATAAAATACTTTACTACTGATGAAGTTGAACAATAAAACGTATATTTCTAGATAATTAAATGGTAGGGTTCCACTTGAAGGTGGTGCTAGTCGCCCAAGCAACTCGCACACGTTTTACACTCACACAAAGCACAGATATACATCTGTGCTCGGAAATTCGCTCTCATAGCTCTCATATTATTATCCCTTTAACGCGCACTTTCTAAACATATTGAACATGGACTTGACAGTACAAAGTTAAATTCCACTCTACTCCTTTGTGACAATAACGCGCACTTTAGGTGAAACGACGAGCGTACATTTGTGTAGTATGAAACCACAAGTGAGCGTCACAAGCTTTCTAGAGCTGACTGTTTTTTGCTTTTCCTATACGTGCTATGTACATAGTGTATAGAGAAGGTATTGTATTGCACCCAAAAATTCAAAACCGAGATTTCACCGGAAATATATATTTTGAGACCCCCTGAATCCAAAAAAAAGCATTTTAGAAACATGTCCGTGTGTCTGTCTGTATGTGTGTGTGTGTGTGTGTGTGTGTCTGTGGGCAGCATAGCTCAAAAATGAAAATACCGTTAAAAACCAAACTTGGTATTTAGGTTTTGTATCTTCCAAGGATGCGACTCGAAGATTTTCAAGAAAATCCCCCACCCCCAACTTCCCTTTACATGGAACTTTTTTCGAAAATTTTTATTTTCTCGAAAATGACTGTAAGGATTTTAATTAAAATGTCATATATTAAAGATATTTACACGACAAATAAAATGTATATCTTGAATTTTCTGGGAATAGCCTCTAAAGACTTCTTTATTCTGGATGAATTTTATGGAATTTTGCATTAAATTGAGATGGCTGAAAACTTAAAACATAAAAAATGTAGGGCACGTTAAAACACACCATTTATGTTACCTATATAATATTTTTTCTTGGAGTTGATCGTTTTAGAGATATTCCTTGTTTTTGGTTTCAGCTTTAAAAAACAAACATTTCTCATACAAGAATTTGTCTACTCCTGTCCATACAAACAAAGGAACTCCAATCACATAGCAAGCAGATTTTTACTATCACTTTAACCTATGGTACTCCTTTATTTCGCTTCTACTAACAAGGAAGCAAGTAGTCAGACTATTTCTGCTAGCTATTTCTCGATTACATGAATTAAATAGAATAATTTGTTGCAGAGGTTAGAGAAATTCATGTGAATGAAATACATCATATATTTTTAAATATTGCGCCTTATCGTCATTGGCTTATTTTAAGTTGGTGAGAATATCATATGACAGCCTTGTTACATAATCACGTGATATAGAATTACAATACAAAATACCCTGGTTCTAAATATAAAGGTGTTTCACTAGGAAAATGTACTACGTCTATCTAGTATGTAGCGTATGAGTCAAACATAAAAGATTAGAAAGTGGGAATAGCAGTCCTTTTAACAAAACATCTTATGTGTTCCATTCACATGACTTTCGCTACATCGCTGTAGCAAATTATTTTAAAAAGCATATTCTTCTATCTACTTTATATAATTGAAGTGAACATTAGCAGAAATTGACTTAATTACTTGCCTCCTTGTAAGTAGAGGAAAATAAGGGAGTACACTAGGCTAAAACGAATGTGAAAGCTCTTATAAGCTGGTAGGCATGTGGTTGAAACCCGTTCCTATGCAGGGCCAGAAGTTTACAACTTCCTGTGTACGAATCGTTTAACTATTTTAAATCTGAAACAATAATAAGGAATATCTCAGAAATGGTCAGTTCCACGAAAAAAATGAATATGACATAAATTGTATGTTTTAATGTGATGTACATTTTTTGTGTAAAAAGTTTCTGTCTAACTCTTACAGTTTACTAATTATGCCAAATTCAGCAAAATCCATTCAGAATAAAGAGGTATTTAGAGGATATTCTCAAAAAATTCAAGATATACATTTTATTTGTCATATACATTTATTTATTATACAGTATTTTAATCAAAATCGTTAGAGCTATTTTTGGGAAAATCAAAATTTACAAATTTTTTTCCATGTAAAGGATGGTTTTTCCCCTTCAAAACTGTCATTTCGCTTCTCTGGAAGTTTCGTATTTTAGCGACTGTTCGTTTTTGAGTTATCGTACGGACACACAGACTGAATAAGCAGTTTTGTGCAGCTGACCGTCATTGAATGAAATTCTGTTTTTTTTCGATAAGACTTAGCTACTGTACATACCGCGAATGAGCAATTTAATTTAATCCAAGAAATTTTGTCAGATTGTATAATAAATAAGCATGACCCCCCCCCATCACTTAAGTTCAATCAATGGTAAAATTTGAAAAATGTTTGTGTCAACAATCCGATACATTTAAACAAATAAAAGAATACGTCAGGTGAGGCTTTAACTAAGTTTTGGATAATGAATTCTTCAAGTGTTCATGAATATTTTTTTAAAATCTGCAAGACATGTAAAGAAAGAAATATATAGAAGAAGATTTTTAAAATTCTGAAAAGGTATTACTTATTGTTTTTGTAACTGTATATATGAAAATGTGCCATCGTGCAATTTCCTCAGTGTGAAGGTAATTCTCTGTATTACAACTTAAGTCCGATGTGTTTCATTCACATGACTTTCTCTAGAAACTTTTGCTATGGAAGATTATGCCTTCATATACATCGTGTTAATTGAAATGAACATTAGCAAAAATGGATGTATTGGTTCCTTATAAATAAAAAGAGAAATAAGATAATACTAAGCTAAAACGATAGTCAAATCTTTTAAAAAAGCGGTCACTATGTGAAACTACTGCAATTCCTTTCGCCAAAAGAGAGATGAAACGATAAATGATCTACGTTTGAGAAAAGCTTAAGTAGCTGAAACCAATATCAGAGAATATCTAGGAAATAGTTAACTCTACAAAAAAGTGTATGACAAAAATTGTTTTGTTTTCTTTTTAAACAAGATCTACATTTTTGGTGGTGTAAAGTTTTATCTATCTCTTACAGTTTACAGATATGCAAAATCATTCAGAATGAAGAAGATTACAGAAGTATTTATGTTCTCATGTACATAACTTTAATACGCGAAAATTTAAACAAAATCGTTAGAGTAATTTTTGAGAAAAAACTTCAAAATATTTGTATGTAAAGGGTAGTTTGACGGAACACAGGATTGAAGCCTCCCGCACCCAGTTAACAACCCCAAGCTTCCCGCGAAACCAAAGAAATGGCGTGTTATTTATGGACGCTCTTTAACTGCTGAGGTTCTCAGCGTCCCATTCTATACTGGGCGTGAGAGACCGCTTAATTTTGCTCAGAGGCCTCTCTTATCAGGCTTGAGGTTCTTTTACGTGCCGTAAATCTACGACACGGGACCAACGGCTTTACTTCCCTTCCGAAGGAAGCCATGCTAAGGATTTTTCCACCTCGTCCTCCGCCGGGTTTGAACCCGCGACCTTGGGTATACGAAGCTAGCATGGTAACCATTACACCACGGAGGGTGATTCCCGCGAAACCGGTGTAATTAGCTAGCAGATGGGGTGGAATGGGTATGCCTAATTTTTTCCTTGATCTCTTTGAGTGTACGGCAAATTAGTTCACATTTAACATGATTTCCGACGAGACTGAAATTACGGTGAGTAGGACAGGAAGGAAAAATCTAATTCGGAACGGTTACACTTTCGGATTCCAAGAGTGTTTAAAAAGTGGGCTAGCGCGATGGACGTGCCATGTTAAAAGTTGCAAAAGTTTTAGGAAAACCTTTTCCATTGAAGAAATAGATGTCCTGGATATTCAAGAGGACCATAACCACTCGGCACCACCTAGTGACAAAATTCATAGACAGAAAGTACCTTGTGATCTGAAGAGAAAAGCTACGGAAGATATATGTGAAAGACCATAGAAACTAATATACCAGCAACTGAAGAGAGAAAACACGGAAGAAGTAACCATTGTAACATCTTCCACTAGAAGTATGTAATGCGTCATCAAATATTATAAACACCAAACTGAAATGCTACCTGTTTCGACCGGGAGGCTACCTGTTTGGGGAGGCTTGAGGGCTACCTTTAAGGGTTCGGGAGGCTTCTGACCACGGGAGGCTTCGGTACCGCGCTCTTTTGAGGTAGGAATTTTATTGAAAATCTTAGTGTTGCATCCTGAAAAGATACTAAACTTAAATACCGAAAATATTATGAAACTGTAGTTCGGTTTCTAGGCTATGATGTACACACATAGGAACCTTATTCTAAAAATGCTTCTTTTATGGATTCAGAGGATCTCAAAACATGCATATACGATTAAATATTATTAAGATATTTAATATAAATATATTAATATTATATATTTGGTTGGAATACAAAGCTTCTCCAGCTACCTCCTGCGCGGTAAACTGTACATGCTTGACAAAGTACAAAGTGTTATTATCAGACATAGGGATACTAATTAGTTTTCTTCTCCTTCTCTCTTTAACCTGTTCCGGCTGCAAAATCTCGTCGAGTCACCTCTTTCTTGGTTCGTCTTAGGTTTTTATATTCTTAGAGTCTGTAACTGAATACTGCTTGAGGTATTCTGTTTACTCTCGTCCTATACAAGTGTTGCTTCCAATTGCTTCTATATTCCTTTATTGTTACATTTAATAACAATAGCACTGATAGCAATTATATACTTTATAATGTAGTGTAGGAAGCAGTAGAATACTAGCTGTAAGTTTTCTGATTTTCCAGTAATATTTTTGGTCCTAAATGAAACAAATGAGGTGTAGTTCGCTTTACTGGTAGTTAGAGGTAGTTTGAAATCAATAATAAGCAATATCTCCAAAACGGTCAACTCTACAATAAAAATGTATATGAGATAAGCTATGTGTTTTAACGATATATACATTTTTTGTGAAGCAAGTTTTTGTCAATCTTTTACGGTTTAACCTTTATGCAAACTTATGCAAAGTTCATCCAGAATAAAGAGGTCTTCAGAGGCTATTCCCAGAAAATTCAAAATATACATTTTGTTTGTGATGCAAATATCTTTAATATACGACGTTTTAATAAAAATCGTTACAGATATTTTTGAGAAAAACAAAATTTTTAAAAAAATGTTCATCTAAAATGTAGTTTGTGGTGGGGAGTTTTTTGAAGATGTTCGTGTCGCATCCCTGGATGATGCTAACCTGAATACCAAGTTTGGTATTTAGCGAACTTTTCTTTTTTAAGCTATGTTGTCCACAGACACGCACACAGACCTTTTTCTAAAAATGAGTTTTTTCGGGACACCCGTGAAATTTCGACACAGAGTATTTGGATGGAATACAATATCTTCTGCGTCCACTATGTGTATTATACATACAGACTAGAGAAAGTAAACATTGTACAATAGATAAATAAACTGTGTGTTAGTGAATACATTTAAAGTCAAATATATGCCACAATACAGTTATCTAGATGCCAAGGTTTGTTTTATACGGACGCTAATGACCCAGTATTTGAACTCCCTTAAACCTCATTCAGCATCATAAGCGCCGGAGTAGTATTCGGATTCTATGTATTAATTTAGTACATTTAATATGTCTATATTTAATTTGCCTATTTCATTGCTTTTATCCAGCTTTGTGTATCCCGCTATAGGTCTGAGGAATTTTTTTTTGACTGTTTTATTGTTTTAGCGTGTTGTGCAGTAATTGTTGGTGTTTCTGATCTATAAGCTAAAGCGGGGATGGCCATTACTTTGTGCAGCTTCAAGATCGAGGCTTCTCTAACTGCATTAGTGATCTCTTTATGCTTCCTGGTAGGTAATTATATCGCTTAGTTTATTTTGGTAAGGTCTATTTCATACCCATATGTAATTTATAGGCAAATTAAAAGCTATCACTTGTTCTATGCTTTAATTTTCTCTATTATGGACCGGACCGGGTGAGTAGCTTTAAGTGCCATGATTCTTTTTTACTTTACTATGTACATAGTGTATAGAGAAGATATTGCATTCCACCCAAAAATCAATACCGAGATTTCACTGGAAATATATGAGATCCCCCGAATCAAAAAAAATCTAATGTGTACCATTCACATGACTTTCTCCATATCCCTGCAGCAAATAATTCTTAAAAAGCTTATACTTCTATTTACTTTATGCTAATCAGAAAAAATTAGCAGAAATAGTCTTATTACTTGCTTCCTTGTAAGTAGAAGCGAAATAAGGGACAACCGTAGGTTAAAGTGATAGTCCAAAGCTGGTTGCTATGTCACTGAAGTTCCTTTGTTTATATGGATAGGAGTTGACAAGTTCCAGTATGAAAAAAGTATACGTTTTTCATAGCAGAAACAAAAAGTAGGGAATGTCACAAAAACGACGAACACCACGAAAAAAATGTATATAACATAAATTGTTGTGTTTTAATGTGCTCTACATTTTTTGTGCAGTAAGTTTTTGTCCATCTCTTACGGTATAGCAGTTATTCAAAATTTAGTAAAATTCATCCAGAATAAACTACTCTTCAGAGGCTATTCCTAGAAAATTCAAGATATACATTTCATTTGTCAGGTAAATATGTTTAATATCTGAAATTTTAATCAAAATCGTTAGAGCCACTTTTGAGAAAATCAAAATTTTCGAAAAAAGTTCCTTGTAAAGGGTAGTTGGGGGTGGGGGGATTTTTCTCAAAATCTTCGTGTCGCATCCCTGGAAGATACTTAACTTAAATACCAAGTTTGGTATTTTACCGACTTTTCGTTTTTGAGTTTTCGTGTTCACAGACACACGGACACACGGACACACGGACACACGGACACACGGACACACACACACGGACCTTTTTGTGAAAATGCTTTTTTTTGGATATTGGGGACCCTAAAACATATATTTCCGGTGAAATCTCGGTATCGAATTTTTGGTGGAGTGCAATACTTTCTCTATACACTATGTACATAATGCGTATGGAGAAAGTAAAAAGAAGGGGAAAAAAAAAAGAAAAAAAAAAGCATTTTAGAAAAAGTCCATGTGCGTGTCAGTGAGTCTGTTAGCAAGTTATCTCAAAAATTAAGAGTTGGTTAAATGCCAAACTTCATATTAAAAATTCAGAATCTTCCAAGGCTGCGACACAAAGATGTTCAAGCAAACTACCGCAAAATATCCATTACATTAAAAACGTTGCGAGCATTTTTATTTTCTCAAAAATGACGTAACGATCGAGATAAAAATACGGAGTATTAAAAATAAAATAAAATTATCTTGAATATTCTGGAATTAGCCTTCCAAGAGCTCTTCATTCTAGATGAGGTATATATATAACTGATAAACCTTAAGAGACAGAAAATATCTTACTGCAAGAATAAAGAATAGATTTCGCTAAAATTCACAATTTGTCAAATACATTTCTTTTAGAGTTAACCGTTCCTGAGATATTCCTTATTATTGGTTTCAATGTTAAACTACTTAATCCTTTCTGAAACCGGAGATCATATTTCGTTCCATCTTTTTTGTCTTACACCTAGCCGTGCAAACGAATCGAATTTCAATTAGTCCACATAGCGACCGCGTTTTTAAAGGTTCGACTTTCGCTTTAGTCATATTACCGTAATCTCCCCTAGGTATAAACAGAGCTAGGAAGTTCGTACTGTTCGCCGTCCCGTATACAGACTTCGACCGACCATCTCGCCACATCAAAACAAGTTATAGGTAAGAAGGCACGGTGGAAAGGTAAACAAACCTATTGTCAAGTAAACAGTACTGTTTCCAGTGAGCAAAAATGACTTATGACACATTCGTAAATGCACACCTATTTAGATAATTATGTACAACATACAAATGTTGCATATATACAGGCTGAGTTACTGATTTCCTTCTTTACATATGCACATTATGAAAACATCCCAGCGATTATAATACGGATTGTAATATTTACTGATTGAATGTAAAATAATATCCAAATAAAAAAATTAATTTCTTAAATATCTAAAGACTCTTACTAGGTAAAATCCAAAGCAGGAATGAAACTAAATCTTTACTTATCTGCTGCCGTATTACTGAAAACAATAATATACTTCTGAAGCCTTTCAAATAAAAACTCATTTTACGTTCCGACAAATAAGATTTATAATGCAAAGAAGCTCAATTCACTTCGCATGTCATCAGGGCATATTTTCTCAGTTCCGTATCAGTTAATAGCATTTGTTTGGATTTAAAAATGCAGCTGGTAAGTGATACATCACACTAAACCCTGCATTACTTTCAATTACGATTTTTATTCTCGTCTTTATTTGAGGTAGGATGCTCGTGGATTAGTAAATCCGTCTTGACTGTTCTTCTACATGCCGTACAGATTCAGCCAGCCTCATACCGCTGAACTGTGACAGTGGGAAAGTAATTTGCAATAAATATGTTTCTGTAAAGCTGTTCTGTTAGTAAACGTTTGTAAGTTTGACTACTAGGACTGTCAACGGTTTCTAAACAAGAAAATTTGCTATGATTATAAAATAAATTTTGCACATATTTGGGCAGAATAAATATGTTATGCGAACGCCTTTTTTACTGACGTGGTTCTGTGTTATATAGTGATAGCTGTTTTGCAGCAATGGGTTGCGCTCTACGTTAAACCTTGCTCGCGCAGGTAGCACCGCAAGGTATTGCCAAGTCTGGCCGCTCTTACTCTGCATAAGGAAGTCACTACGAACTCCCTAGCTGTGGTTATAAGGAACGTAGTATATTTCAGCTAATGTTTATATCGATTACCACGATTATATATAGAATTAATCCTTTGTAACAATAGTTTGTAGAAAAAGTCACGTTAAAGGAACACATTGGTTTCCTTTTTTCTCTCTCTCTCTCTCTCTCTCTCTCTCTCTCTCTCTCTCTCTCTCTCTTTTCTTAATTGAAATTTTCACATATATTTTTATTTTCTCTATACGTACTATGTACATATTGTATAGAGAAGGTATTGCACTCCAACAAATAATTCGATACTGAGATTTCACCGGAAATGTATGTTTTAGGGTCCCCTGTATCCAAAAAAGGTATTTTCAGAAAAAGGTCCTTGTGTTTGTCCGTGAGTCCGTATGCCCGTGAAACACGAAAAGTCGGTAAAATACCAAACTTGGTATTTAAGTTTAGTATCTTCCAGGGATGCGACACGAAGATTTTGAGAAAAATCCTCCCACCCCAAACTACCCTTTATATAGAACTTATTTCGAAGATGTTTATTTTCTAAAAAATAGCTCTAACGATTTTGATTAAAATATCGTATACTAAAGATATTTACCTGACAAATAAAATTTATATTTTTAATTTTCTGGGAATAGCCTCTGAAGACTACTTTATTCTGAGTAAATTTTACAGAATTTTGCATAATTGCTAAACCGTAAGAAATGGACAAAAACTTACCACACAAAAAATGTAGAGCACATTAAAACACACAATTTATGTATACATATTTTTCGAGGAGTTGATCGTTTTTGAGATATTCCTTGTTTTTGTTTCCAGCTTCGAAAAACTTAACTTTTCTCATTCAGGGATTTTTCAACTCCTGTCCATACAAATAAAGGAACTTCAGTCACATAGCAACTAGCTTTTGACTATCACTTTAACCTATGGTAGTGCCTTATTTCTCTTCTACTTACAAGGAAGCAAGTAATAAGACTATTTCTGCTAATTTTTTGTCAATTAGCATGAAATAAATAGGAGTATAAGCTTTTTAACAATAATTTGTTGCAGAGATGTAGAGAAAGTCATGTGAATGAAACACATCAGATTTTTGGTATTAAGTTTAATTTGTCTGTCCTGCTTTGATGTTAATTCTTATGATGAATCCTAAGAAGTTTGGCCTTAAATGTTCACATTCAAACAATCACACCAAAAATAATCCCTTGGTGATAATAGCCAGCAACCAAGGCAGTAAAAACCGGTCCAAGTGCTGTCTGCAAAAGCCAAAGACTGTACGAGGGATGTGGGGATGCTTTTGTTATCTCTGACCTCTTTGCCTGTAGCCAGTGACAGCCGAACCTTATCTCTTGCCCTCCTAGCTTTAGGGCGTATAAATTCCTAGGCCTGGTCATTATATACCAACCTAGTGTCACAGGGATGCGATGACCTTATTCCTCCGACTTCCACACTGAAAAAAATCTCGCGTGCTCATTCACAATATATTTTGTCTACAAATGCTTCTTAAAAATCTGATGTGTTTCATTCACATGACATTCTCTAGCATTTTATTTAAAAGATTAATATTTTATCTACATCATGTTAATCAAGATAAACATAAGCAGGATTAGTTTTATTAATTGCTTCCTTGTAACGTGAAGGGAAATAGAGAAATGTACTAAAAGTCCTTTAAATGTGGTCGCTATCTGAAACAATTGAAATCCGAGAAACAAGAAAAAAAAATGTCATCCCGTTCGGAAAAAGTTTAACTGCCTTAAAACTTTTTTTTTGGTAGCGTTTAGCGCCAACTTTAACTACTTATGGCGGTGCAGGCGGTGACACTGATGATACATGAATGAAGATGAAGCACCGGTGGTATGCGATGGCGGGGGAAACCGGAGAACCCGTTGAAAACCCGCCCCAGCGGCGCTTTGTCCACCACAAATCTAACATGCAGTCGCTTGGGATCGAACCCGAGCTGTCTAGGTGAAAAGCGAGTGCTCTAACCACTCGGCCACGGCGTGGCCCGGCTTAATACTGCAGCCATTAATGCGGAATATCTCGAAAGCTTTTAACTCTACCAAAATCTATATAAAATTGTATGTTTTAATGAGATCTATATTTTTTTGTGCAGTTTATTTTTGTCTGTCCCTTAAATTTTCAAAAAATGTTCCATGTAAAGGGTAGTTGGGGAGATTTCCTTTATAATCTTCGTGTCGCATCCTTGGAAGATCGTACTTCGTAATCGGCTTACCCTCCCAGTATTTATAGGACTGACACCCCCAGGACTCAAGAGCCATGCCTAGGGGTCAGAAACCTGTCTGAGAGCCAACGGCACAGAATGGAGAACCTGTTACGAGGGGTCGGCCCATAGCCAGGCCGCCTAGATGGGAGGCGAGCGGTCTAACTCATCCACAGCAGCGCCTTTCCTTGGAAGTTTGGCACTTAACTTTTTTTTGTAAGCTATGTGTCGACAAACACCCAGACCTTTTTCTGACAATGCTCTTATTGGACACAGGGAACCTCAAAACGTATATTTCTGGTGAAATCTCGGTATCAAATTTTTTGATGGAATACAATACTTCCTCTACATAGAACGTGCACAGAAAGTAATAGCCTATTCGAAGCATTATGCACATATTATAAGGTAGAAGATCACTTTTGCACTAAAGTAGAGGAAGGCTTCTCATAATGTATGAATGTAACAGGCTTTCAAACTACACCCTAATTAATGTGGACACCCTGTTCTTTATCAAACTTTTAACTCCTGCACTAGGTTTAATGTGTGATACAGGAAGAGAAATATGGCACTAATTAACCCAGCAATTACACTCGAACACTGATGATCGCCCCATTGAGCTCGATTCTTCATTTATTACGGGAATAAATCTTCCTGATTTGTTTCCAAATTACGTTGTAACAGCGGTTATATTACATGCTTAACATACATACACATGGCTTCTTTCCGAAGCATCTAATGTATAGAAAAAAACGCAGTGAATTGAGAATGCTATGCTATAGTTTTTACTTTTTGCTGTCTCTAGTGCGTATGTACAATGTACATAGAGTAGTAGATAGAGAAGGTATTCCATTAAAATTAGAAACAGAAATCTCACGGAAGTACATGTTTTGAACCACAGTGAATCCCCCCCCCAAATAAAAAGTGTATTAATGTACTACGAAAAATTCCAGATTTACTCTAGGTTATCCAGGTATTAGAAACCCAAATGCTGATTCTGAGATAATTGTTGTAGCTGCAGAAGGCTTCCTTCTTGTATTATACGGTTACAGTATTGTGAAAACTATGTAAAGCATGACTCTAAACAACTATAGATATGCATGTTTCACAAAATCAGCATACAAAAATAAATTTGAAATTGCATCGCTACCACCAACGGAAGCGGCAGTAAGACAACATTCGTACGGAGCCTGTCACCAGGTTCAGCAGTTGTATGGGAATGAACTGAATGCAGAACAATTGGGATGGACAAGAAGCAAGAACGAAGCTAATTCCTGTCAACACACTCGAGCCCCCATACGTTCTTGAAACGTCTTTCTTGCAAATGCAAAAAGGGATGTCAAAGAGCCTGTGGATGTAGAAAGACTGGATTGAAGTGCTCCTTTATATGCACGAATTGCACTGGTATTTGTGATAATTCGTAAGTTCTATTACAACATAGCGATGAAAAGAAGAACCGGACACTGTTTTCGAGCAAACGTTCGATGAGATCGAGAACGTAGAGGATTGTCATGACAACGATAATTCTATCGCGGATGATGTGGAAGAAATTTCTGTATGAGAAGTTTCGATCGCGCATGAAGACGAACCAGCAAAGTCTGGTCCATCAACAACAGCAAAGCGGAGGAGAATACGCTAAATTGGGACATAATGCAATGCATGTGGATTAGGTCTACTGAGGATACCACGATAAAAAAGAACAAAAAAAAAAAAAAAAACCGCGCCACTTACTCTACTTATGGTGGTGTGGAAATGAGTTTTTGGACCGAGTAGACTGTGCGACGCCCATACGCTAAAACTATTGATTTCACACACACACAAAAAAAAACCCTGTTGTTACATAAATTATAAGAAATGTTCTACAGTTAAATTTCTTATATACTATTTTTATCGTAAAACGAGTCTGAAAGGAGATATTGTCAAAAAACTGTATTAGGCGCCATTTTTCCAAAATGGCGGCGTGAACGCAAAAATCCGAGGAAGCAAAGTTGAAATTCATAAAGAGCACATCAAAATCTATAAAATTGCGAATTTTCTAAACTCCCGGAAAACCTTCCAGGTAAACTACCAAATAATTGTTCTATAAGCAGATGCGATTTAGTACCACATTCTGACTGCTTTAACTATCTTTAGCCAGTATTGCGCATGCAGCCATAAATTTGGTTCTAGTCTAGCTGCTTCCACAGTCCGTAGTCAGATAACGAGTTTAGCCTTCGAGGCCACATCCCATATACGAGTACCATACTACATGACAATCATATGACGTTAAAGTGCCATTTTAGTCTAACTGCTTAAACCATCTGTGGATAAATGGCAGCACAGACGCTAAGAGCTCGAATCACTTTTGTTTTAGACTGAAGGTAGAACTGTGGATCATGATATTAAATATACAATATACGGTTGAGGGAAACCACGGAGTAAAAAAAAAAAAAAAAGCGAGCTCGGTCGGTCCATGGGATTAGAACCCAGGACCTCCCGAATTTGAGCCATAGGCATTACCACCAGCTTGGTGCAGCAAATTTGTTGCTAGCAGTTCAGTAATATATAAATTAATGCTATGCCAAGTCTGGTGAAGGTTTTTACGTCATCCTTTATGTCAGGCGTGTCATGGACTCCTATGCGTGACAGTGCCTCACGTCATGCCACAACAGCTTGCTGCAAGCCAACCAGCGCCTCTCTATCTTACTATTGGCTGCTTGCAGTGGCCTCCCTGTTTATTCAAAATGACATACTGCAAAAGGGTCTACACTACTGTTAGCAAAGGGCAATTCCAGATGCAGGGTTCTAGTTAGAGATTATTGAACTGCGATGCGATCGTCAGCTATGTGAGCAGTTTAATACTTCTTCAGCAGAGAATATAGAATTTTACAAACATCTCAATGATATAGTTAGTTAATTTCTTGCAGCTTCTAGGTGGAGCATTGGGCATTGTTATGATGTTTCCGTGATCGGATTAGAATTCATAGTTCATGAGTACGCCGTTATGCACCATGGTGACGACGGATAGGCTCGTTGCCCACAGATTGCACTGTATGGCGAAATCACGACCTACGGACGCGAGATGGCGGAATTTTTCCCAAGGACCTTCTTCTTACAACCTATGAGGTACTGTTTCGTGCAAATAAGCACTACAGGGAACCCTCGGCTTTACTTTCAATCCAAAGGAAGACATGATAAGGATTTTGCAGCGAAAAAATCCATCATCGTTTGAACCTCAAACTTGGGCTTTAGAGGTAGTATGTCAACCACTACACCATATAAGGGCCTAACTTTTGGGAAACAAATCAGTGAGTAGAGGTGTCGGGGCACTGAGGTTGCGGTTTTCTTGTAGGTACCCGATGCTGAAGTACACGATGCAGATTCCACTTCAGTTTTGAGGGCCCTCATAGTCCCTATGCTCATCTACGTCAGCGAGTTCTGGGACACGACAGCAGAGGCCAGTCGGCTAAAGCTTCAATGAGTTATTTATTCAATCCCCTTCTCTTTTCTCGTCAAATTCTTGCACGATGCCTCTGGTGTGCTACATGTGGAGAACGAGATTAGGCACCGAGCATTCAAATTCAACGACGGTTTTACTCTTCTATTAGAGCGCACTCGTTATGTCTCTTGGGGATTAAAATCCCAGAAACGCCACTTCAGATGATAATACCGGCTTCCCCGCATGACTTACAGGCATCTTCGGTAACCAAGGAGCAGCTGCGTCAGCTGCTACCGCTAAACTCTTATATAACCTTCCAAAAGCTCTTTGGACATCAACATTTCAAAATAAAATCCCCCAAATAAACAATTTTTGCAACATCATTACAGCCGCGAAGCACAAGGGCCGTGCACCATGACTGGTAATCGTTCAGGAGCAATCTTACTGCCACGTGAGGTCGTTCTAGCAAAAAATGGGCTGCCCTCGAGCTGCTAATTGCTCGTGCCACTACAACACGGAGGGCGACTCTCGATAGTATGCAAGTAAGCAATGTTACAAAGATGCTTTAACACTAATACTTGGAAGTATTTGTGTGTGGACAGGCATTTTCTATGATGAAACTTTATTTCTGATAGCTTTAGACCATATTTTGATAGATTAATGTCGTTGAGCAAAAAGTAAGCCTAAAACATTCATGAGAATTAATTGATTTTCGATGCATCATTTTATGAATTATGTTAATATTATATGACAATACGTTCTGAACGGTAAATATTCTAAATGTGTAAGCTTTTCCTCTTTACATTTTCGTTTTGTTTCCATGTTCAACTGCAGGAATTTGATTTCAGATCAATGCCTTCTGAGAGTATGAGTAATAAGTTTAACGCACAGGATGTGTGTTATTGGAAATATGTTTTAACCTATAATTCTCAATTATGGCTGTTTGACAGATGTAAATGTCTAATAGAAATGCGCATATAGAACACTGCATTCCTAGAGAGCTCAGTTTCTACAAAATTGATCGATAGTAAGTTCGCACACACGACTTCAAAGAAACGTTTAACCCTATCTGTGTGTATCTACAGTAGAACGTGCCACATAGGATATCAGCTGTCATTCATAGCACTGACCTTGACATTACTGTTTGTCCTGTTTTGCAGTCTTTAGGTGGTTTAAACTGAAGATAACATTCACTCGCTTCTGCGCCACTCTAACAAAGGCCCGGTGAATTAAGTCACTCCCTCTATTGACTTCACTGGCAGATTAGCATGGACTGAATTCAAAATGTTCACCAACTCTCCCTTCACTCTTTCTCTCGCTCCAATGTATGTAGTTACATAATATATATGTAATGCAGAATGTATAGAGCCATTTATTTATATCTAGCCAACGTACTGACGTCTGCTTCAGCATATACATCACCAGATATTGTTCTTTCAGCAGTATCCGTAACAAAAGGTTTTTAAAATTCGTAACCTATCTTATTTTCAGATAATTTTAAAACAGTTGCTAATATTAAGTTAGAAAAAATCTGATATTAGTTGCAGACGTAAAAAATATACTCTCCAAGGTTGAGTGATAGATGCGCATTTTGTAATCGTTAATAAAATTGTTGATAAACCAACAAGCAGACACTCTATTTAGAGTCTGCAAAATGGAAAAGGGAAAGGCTATAGGTAAACAAGTTGTAGACATATACAGACAGTATATGCCGCATTTATTAATTCAGGAGTTTATTTTAGAATGATACTACGTCAGTGTTAAGTGATGCAAGTAGGCCATTAAGCCAACTGTAAAGTTGACGGTATTATTCGGTCAAGTGGTTTCAACTTTTCCACTGCTCATTTATCAAGTGAGAATGAATAATGGTAACCTTGTAACAAATGTAGAGTAGAGTAAGCTGAGATGCTTCTCACACAGGAAGTCCTAAAGGCAGGCAAGAGAAGTGTGCCGGCTCTATCACAAAGTGGCCCCAACAAGCGTCACCCGGCCCACACCATGTTTCCAAATTCAGTATCAGTGAAACAGACAGCTCTATGGAGATTCGCAGATACGCGTACACCGAAATTTGAATCCAATGCAAGAGCTCCACATTATATAACTAGGTGATGTTTGCGGAAATTATTTTTAGCTCCTTCAGTATTGATTAACTGTTTTCTGTTGTACTGTTTACTTTCTCTAGAACGTATGTACCTACAAAGTATATAGTATCAAGAGAAGGTATTGTATTTCTACACAAATTTAATGTCGATATTTCACCGGAAATATGTTTTGAGGTCCCGTGAGTGAAAAGACATTCTTAGAAAAAGGGCTCCGCACGGTGTGTGTGTCCGTGCATAGCAAAAAAACGAAAAGTTCGATAAAAATCACACTTAGTATTTGTGTTTAGTATTTTCCAAGGATGCGACATGCACATTTTCAAAAACATCCCCCACCACCAACTATACCTTATTTCAAATGTTTGATGATTCTGACGATTTTTATTAAAATACCGCATATTAAGTACATTGACATGAAATAAAAAGGAATATTTCGAATTTTCTGGGAACAGGCTCTAATGACCTCTTTATGAGTTTAGCAAAATTTCCCATAACGGTTAAACCGTATGAGATAGACGAAAACTTAATCCATAAAAAATAGGATATCGATAAAACACGTAAAATATGTCATATGTGTTTACTTTCTCTAGCGTACTATGCGCATAGTGTATAGAGAAGGTATTGTATTGCACCCAAAAATTCGATACCGAGATTTCACAGGGAATATATATGTTTTGAGAGCATCAGAAACCAAGAAAAGCATTTTTAGAAAAATGTCCGTGTGTATGTGTCTGTCTGAGTGTGTGCGCGCACGTGTGTGTGTGTCTGTGGGCAGCATAGCTCTAAAACGAAAAATCCGTTAAATACAAAACTTGATATTTAAGTTTAATATCTACCAAGGATGCGACACGAAGATTTTCAAGAAAATCCCCCCACCTCAACTACCCTTTACATTGACAAATTTTGGAAAATTATTATTTTGTCAAAAATGTCTCTAACGATTTTGATCGAAAACATCGAGTATTAAATAATATAAAATGTATATCTTAAATTTTCTTGAAATAGCCTCTGAAGACATGGATGAATTTTGCAGAATGTTGCATAACTGGTAAACCGTAAGAGATAGACAAAAACGTGGATAGAAACACGATTAAACACACACAATTTGTTATATACATTTTTCGTGGTATTTATCGTTTTTGAGATATTGGTTTCAGCTTTAAAATACATATACTTTTCACATACTAGAATATATCACTTCTGTCCACACAAAAGAACTTCAATCACATAGGAACCAGGTTTTGACTGTCGCTTTAACCTATTGTACTCCTTTATTTCTCTCCTACTTACATGGAAGCAAGTAATAAGTCCATTTCTGCTATATTTTTCTTGGTTAGCATGAATTAAATAGAAGAATAAGTTTTTTAACAATTTGTTACAGAGATGTAGAGAAAGTCATGTGAATGGATCACATATGATTTGCTTTCTTGTACAGTTGACCGTTTTCGAGAGATTCCTTTTTATTGGTTTCATTTTTAAGCCACCCAATTTTTCTCAAACAGGACCATAATTATTTCACATAGAGACCAGCTTCTAAAAGATTTGATTATCACTTTAACCTAATGTATTCCTTTATTTCGCTCCCACTTACAAGGAGGCAAGTAATAAAAGCTAATTCTGCTGATGTTTATTTCGATTAGCATGATGTAGATAAAATAATATTTTTTAAGAATATTTCTACATGGAATAGCTGGAGAAAGTCAGTTGATTGGATTACGTCATATTTTTTCTATTATTTGTGATCTGCACTCTATAAGCTCTTCACCATAACTCAGAGAAATAGCACACGACCTCTCAAACGCCTAAACCAGAGCAAACAGAGGTCCAAACCGCTTCTGTGCTCTGTGCATTTGTCCGACGCGGCTCGGTTCGCAGTGAGGAAGGAGGAAAACAGGCGGAGCAAGCGCGAAAAGCTTAAGGAAAGTGGGAGATAACCAAGAAGCAGTGACCTGAGTGCTTAAGTGTACCAAATGCTTCAGGGAACAGGCCATGGCATTAGCCATGAGGCCGATATGTTTTATTTACCCTCCCCCTTGCAAGGGCGGAAGTAGTTACCTACTCTAGTTCCGCGCGTCAATCCCATAGGAGGATATCTACCGAAGACCTCGGTGGTGCGACAGTTACTAGCTCCTGTCTACTAAGCTCTACAATTAGGATCCGGAGAACATTAAGGAGTCTCACAATCCCACCTAGGCATCACTGCCATGACGTCCCCACCAACCTTCTACGAGTTTCGGGAACTACCCCCGCTGAGTCCAACCCAATCCGAACAGCTCTCTTTCCGGAGAGCCTCAGGTGTTCGGACCAGCGTATTTCTAGTAATATCATACATAAGTACCACGGGATCCGCAAGGCTCACACCGCAGTAGCTGATGAGGTCACAATTTCCCCCTGTGGACGAAAGAGAGTGCTATTGATGCAATCGAGAAGTTGAAGATTGCACAGTTGTATTTTGCATCGTGAAATGCACCGGTTTGTGCACCTTAAGAAGCCCTACTGTTGCCTATCAACTATGTTGTCTTGAAATGGCGTCTTAAATTATTATAATATGACATGTGGTGCCCACACAACTGCCACTGAGATCATTAAAATAAATAGGTATCTGTTTAAAGCTGTACTGTGTGCTTATTACAAATATATAGTTAGAAGTACAAGTGCAGATATTTATATTGGTAATTAAGAGCAGTGCAATAAACAATATTATGCCAATTTGTTTCATTTGCGGACTTATAATTTTACTTATTAAGAATAGTATATCTTCATGTTGTTTATACCTCCTAATAAGCGTAACACACAAGCCATGTGTGTGTTTTTTCGCTGAGAGATTCCTTCGGAATCTGCAGGTTTTTTTTTTTTTTTTTTTTTAATGTTTAACGCCCTCTTTTACTAGAGACATCACCCAGGCGATGACAATGGTGATACATGGAATGAAGATTGAGCACCGGTGGAATGTGATGGCAGGGGAAACCGGGAAACCCGGAGAAAAGCCCCTGCGCCGCTTTCTTCACCACAAATCTCACATGCGCTCGCCTTGGTGGGAGGAGAGGAGAGTAGTATCACCACTCAACTACGGCGCGGGATAACCTTGAGTAGACAGGCAAGCCTCACTTTAGGGAGTGTTGTATGTGAACTGAGTTTGAGTGCTTTCTGAAAGGCGATGACCGTACACTATGTAGGAAGGTGCCTCAAGTTATGTCGCCAGGGAAGGGCAAAGGGGAGAGGAGGGTGCGACAGTCTTCTCCGGAGAAGCAAGTAACAAGGCTCCTCCGTGCCCTTAGGCTGACAATAGCTCGACAAATGGTCAGCCAAGTCGCAGGAAGACCAACAGCAAGGAAACAATAGAGCCCAACCCCTTCTCTGTGGATTGCCACATGGAACATCGAAGGCTTCAAAAAAAAAAAAGGTTGGGTAGCGAGAATTTCTTCTATTTCCTTAATGATTTTGACGTTGTATGTTTAACAGAAACTTGGTTGAAAAACAGAGAAAATGTAACACTTGCTAATTGCCATAGTTTTAGTAGTGGAAGGGAAACACGGGGAAGGAGGGGAAGGTAGCCAAGGGGGTATCAGTTTCATTTAGGTCTGAGCTGGAGACCGAGATAACTAAATTAGAAATCAGTTTGGAAGGGGTGATTGCTGTAGCTTTGACACAGGGGGGAGTATATATAATAGTTATTGGATTATATAACCAGCCAGCAATGTCCAAATATGCAAACAGGAAATTCTTCAGTGACTTAACCGAAACGTTATTGCAGTTACAGGAAAATGTTCCAGGCGCTGAATTAATTCTCTTAGGAGATTTTAATGCTAGGTTAGGAGGGGAGAATATTTGTCTAACGGGGGGTCATCAATGGGGGGAAGAATTCCGCGAAGATCAACGAAAGAGCAAGGATAGTTTTATTAATGGGGAAGGAAGACAATTACTGGCTTTCTGTGATGTCTTTTCTTTAGAAATAATGAATGGCTAGTACGGTGAGGATCGAGAGGGAGAACTCACTTTCATAAATGAAAATGGGGGTAGTGTAATAGATTTTATTTTAATAAGTCAGGGTTTAATTGGCAGAATTAGAACTTTTCGGTTGGGGGATCGTATCGAGTCGCATCACTGTCCGGTTGCCCTTGAACTGAATATAGAAACGGGCATGGAGGCACATGCATCTGAAGAGGGGCAGGGGGACGAAGGGAGATTAATTAGTACATTTATATGGAAACCGGTAGAAACAGAAGTATTTGTTGATAAATTGGAAAGAAGATTAGGGGAAATGAACGCAGACACAGCGGAAGAACTAACACATATAATAGCAACGGCTGCGAGGACAATTAAAATGTCCAAATGCATGATAAGATATACCGATTCAATGGTTGGTATGACCAGCAATGCAGAGCCGTAAAGAAACAAGCAGAGGAGGCTCTGTCAAAATTCAGAAGGGAGGGAGGAGATGACATTAGGAAAATTTTTACAAAAACGCGAAGGGAGTATAAACAGCTCTTACGGGAAAAGAGAACCACGTGGCAAGACAAAATTACTCAGAAAATTAGTAATATTTTAACACAGAGGGATAACGCGAAATGTGGCAAGGGGTAAAACATTTAAGAGGCAACTGTCAGGTCCCCAACGAAATTTCTCCCAGAAAATGGGCAATGCATTGTATGGGAATATTCGGTAAAGGGGAAGGAATTTTTATAAGGGAAGTGCAAATTTTGGGAAATCTTGAGATCCCAATTCTGGACGAGGAAATATCAGCACGAGAAATAGCACAGGCGCTGAGGAGTCTGAAGGGAGGCAAAGCCCCAGGGCTGGACGGGTTGCCCCCAGAAGTTTCTAAGCCGCAGCCAATGTTAATGAGTTTGGTAGGAGTATGCTCCAGATATAAAAAAACATATTGTTTATTGAGGGGAATAACCCTACCTGTTGGGAAAAAGCATTATTCATCCCATTTATAAAGGGAAGGGAACTCAATTATGGAGAAAATTTACTGTAGAGTGTTATATAACCGGATAAAGGACTGGGAATCTAAATTTGGCAAACTTTCAAAATTTCAAATGGGTTTCAGAGAAGGACACAGTACCATAGGCGTTGCTTTTATATTAGGCACTTTAAGAACGAAACAACTGTTAATTAAGCGGGAAAAACTTTATTGTGCATTTGTGGACTTTAAGAAGGAATTTAAATCTATCAATCGAAATGCATTATGGCACAAACTAGGCAGAAGTAAAATGATTAGAGCATTCCAGGCAGTATATCAAAATGTCGAATTCTGTGTAAAGTACGACAAAAACACAGTGTCGGAGAGCGGCCTAGGCTGTAGGGGAGTGAGAGTTGTATTTTATCTCCCTTGTTATTTAATCTCTTTGTGGATGATATTACTAATACAATGATAGCAGAGAATATCCAAGCACTAGTAGTGGTGGATTTGCAGATCCCAGCACTTTTATACGCAGACGATTTAGTATTGTGCTCTACGACAGTAAACGCATTGCAACGAGGACTGGACAAACTTAAGAATTATTGCGATGAAAGGCTACTCACAGTTAATGTGAATAAGACTAAGGCAATTACTCTCAAATAGGATTGTGTTTATAGCAGGGAGGAGAACTTACATATGCAGGACAGATGCTCGACTATGTTAAATCTTTTGTGTACTTAGGACTCACATTTACAATGAGCGGTAAATGGACAAAACACATTGACATCACGAAACACAAGGCAAGGGTGAAAGCGGCGGAAGCTCTCCAAATACGCTGCAGAATACCGAATATATCCATAATCTTAATGGAAAATGTATACGGAGCGACAGTTAGAACCACGATGACATACGGAGGAGAAGTATGGGGGTGGGAACAAACAGGGAATCCGGACCAAGTGAGGACCCAATTTTTGAAAGGAATTCTGGGTGTAGGGAGGGGTACGGCAAACTGCGCAATAATGAGGGAATTCAGGGCACATAGTGAAACGATAGAATGCCAAATCAGAGCAGTTAAATATTGGATGAGAATTGTTCACGGAAACCAATCTCTAATTAGGGCAGTCTGCTACCGTGAACAGTTGCGAATGGAAGGTAATTCGACGTGGCTATCAAAATTAAAGAAAGGGTTGGAAACCATTGGGTCGGGATACATTTGGATGGCGGGACAGCCAAACAGGCGGAGTATTTGCAGAAAAATTAAGAACCGCCTCTGTGATATTGACAGACAGCAAATAATTGCGCAATGCACAGAGAAGGTGGCATTAGAAAAACAGTCTGGGCTAAAATCGGAGTGGGATATGGAGCAATACATCAAAACAGGCACCAAACTCATTAGAGAGGGGCTCGCGTGGATTAGACTAGGAGCATTGAGGAGCACGAACATTTCTGACGAGAATGGTACGAGAATCTGTCCATTTGCGAGGAGAAAGAGCCGTGGACTCACATCTTG